>JAOTQR010115234.1:0-17421 GCA_025774065.1 Solanum ossicruentum | reverse complement strand
TCATCATCAACTTATACCTCAATGCTCAATCAAGGAACTCAAACTCAACCCCTATGGGGTATCTCATCTCATCTCAAATATGCAACAGTTAAATCAATCAATGTAATTAATCGACTCCACTCTTGCTCGAACGATCATTTAAACTCATGCAAATCGAATCATCATATTGTGCAAATAGGATAAAGATACTCATACGTAGCAACATCGATATATATGCTTCTCAGGATCAATCATGCTCAAACTACTCGACTCATGTACTCAACCTCAACTCATCAATATACATGGAATACAAATAAGGGCTCATGCTAGCAACTATGAAGTACATGTATAAATCTCATATTAGTACTCATGCTATGTAGAAACTTCTCATGTTGTATAATAAGAAAATAAGATCTCATGATAAATCGAGAATTTCAATATTCAAATGATAAAGTTTTCAAATCTCAACTCTTTTCCAAATCTTGAATCAAGGAAGATAAAGGAGCATGTGAAGGAAAGATTTCACACTTTGGTAGGCCTTACATACCTGAAAATTGAAGAATAATTGATCCTCAACCAATATTTGCTCTTGGATAGCAAACTCTAGCTTATCCCTCTTCTCTTTTTTCCTCTCAAGAAAACCCTCAAGGTTGAATTAGTGATGAATGACCTTAGGGTTTATTTCCAAGGCTTTAAACAAGCCAAAGATGTGAAGGGTTTTAATTAAAATGAGTCAGAAAGGATAAAATACCCCTTCAATAAAACTGCCGACAGGGTATATGAAACCCTGTATACAACTTGTAGACGCTACTATGAGCCATATTTGCTCCTCATAGGTGAAACTGAAAAATTGTGAATCTCTATAAGTTGATATGAGACCTCCTTTTACGATTCATAGTCTGAGATAAGAGTATTAATTGACCTTTTATGGCTAGAAGGTCTTTAAAACATGAAACACTAGAAATGAGTATGAAACCTGGGTTTGTGAGTCGTATTGCTTTTTTCGGGTTGTAACTGATTCTCATTGGTAAGATGACCCTGTAGTCTGAGACACTGCAATTCTATACTAAAGCTTCTCTATCAGTTGTAAAGCCTAGTATGAGTCGTAGAGGTCCTCGTAGACCTTCTGCTGCAGCGTTTTTCTTAGCAATTCTCTGCATATACTCATCCAATGAGATAGGAGGAAATTAAGAGGTGTTATATTATCTCCCCCTTGGGATCATTTGTCTTCGAATGAAGAGAAAGATAGGGATTTAGGACAAGGCACAAATCTCCCTATAGAATCTAACAATCAACCAATTCTCATCTCACTCATGCAATCAACCAATTAAGAATTCAGCAAGTAAAGTAGTCAAATAGTCATCAAATTACATCCATCCTCACTCGGACTCTAGAACTCTATCGTCTATCATTTGGAGAGTGAAAAGAGGATTCAAGGAATGGAAATATAATAATTTATAGGAAAATATTTACCATCAACTCCCTCATCATCAGCAGGAAGAATAGATGGGGATATCTAGCCTTCATGCCCTCTTCCGCCTCCCAAGCAGCTTCCCCTGCTAATTGGTTTCTCCATAACACTTTGATAGATGCAACCTCTTTAGTTATTAACTTTAGAACCTAATGATCAAGAATTTGAACTGGAATTTCCTCATAGCTCATACTGTCTGTCACTTCAATACTCTCAACAGGCGCAACCAGTTGTGGATCTCCCAAACACTTCTTAAGCATCGAAATATGGAAGACTGGGTGGACGACCTCGAACTCTGGTGGTAGCTCCAACTCGTAAGTCACGTTGGCCACTCTTTTTATAATCTAGTAAGGTCTAATATACCTCTAACTCAACTTTCCTTTCTTTTTGAATTTCATCACACCCTTCATGTGTGACACTTTCAGATACACCCAATCATTGACCTCAAACTCTAAGTCTCTTCTTCTGACATCTGTGTAGTATTTTTGTCTACTATGGGCAGTCCTCAACCTTTCTCAAATGATATTCACCTTCTCCATAGCTTGGTGAACCAAGTTGGGCCCAATCAACTCTTCTTTACCTACCTCAAACTATCCAATCAACGACCTACACCTTCTCCCCTAGAGTGCCTCATATGGGGCCATCTAAATGCTCGAACAAAAGTTGTTGTTATAGGAAAACTCTATTAAACACAAGTGGTCATCCCAATTACCTTTAAATTCAATGGCATATTCCCTCAACATGTCCTCCAACATTTGAATAGTACACTCCGCTTGGCCATCTATATGAGGGTGGAAAGCTGTGCTAAGGAGCACTTTCGTACCTAAACCTTTCAAAAAAGATCTCTAAAAGGGGCAGTGAATTGGGCTCCTCTATCTAAGATAAATAGGAAACTCCATACAATCTAACAATCTCCCTTATGTATTATCGGGCATAGTCCTCTACAATGTTAGCCATCTGACTGCTAAGAAGTGAGCAGACTTAGTCATCCTGTTAACTATCACCCAATTTGAATCATGCTGTCTGCGAGACCTCAGTAAACCTATGATAAAATCCATGTTGATCATTTCCCATTTTAACTCTAGAATCTCAAAGCTCTGACTACTCCACATGGTCATTGGTGCACAACTTTAACTTGCTGGCAATTCGGGCACTTGGAAACAAACTCTGCAATATCTCTTTTCATTCCACTCCACAAGTTGACTTCTCTCAAGTCGTGGTACTTCTTGGCGGACCCTGGGTGCATAGAATATCTAGAACTATAGGCCTCTTCCATGATCCTCTCGAACCCTATCAACATTTGGAACACACAACCTACTTTGAGACCTCAATACTCCATATCCCCCTTTGGAGAAAGGCATCACTTTCTGCTTATCCATATCCTCCTTTAACTGTAGTAACACAGGATCTAGATCTTGTTTCTCTTTCACCTCCACTACTAGAGATGATACAGACCCATTATACACCATGACCCCTCTTTTGCTCGATTCATCTAATTAAACTACAAATCGTGTCAATTTGTGAACCTCTTTGGGAATCTCCCTCTTCTCCTCCTCCAAATGGGTAGTACTTCCCAAGGACAACCTGCTAAGAGCATTAACAACCATATTAACTTTACTTGGGTGGTAGAGGATGCTCATGTCGTAGTCTTTGAGCAAATCTAGCCATCTTCTCTGCTTTAAATTAAGCTCTTTCTAGGTGAAAACATATTACAGACTCTTGTGGTTTGTAAATACATCAACATGTGTTCCGTACAAATAGTGGCGCCATAGTTTGAGAGCAAACACCACTACCGCCAACTCTAAGTCGTGAGTGGTATAATTCTTCTCATGCTTCTTAAGCTTCCTAGAGGTATAGGGAACAACCTTTCCCTTCTGCATCAATGCATATCCCAATCCCACTCTCGAAGCATCACAACAGATAATGAACACATCTGTTCCATCTGGCAAGGTCAACAACACCAGTGTAGTGGTTAACGTCATCTTCAACTCGTGGAAGCTTTTCTCTCACTCATCAGAACGCTGAAACTTGACCTTTTGTTTGAGTCAATTTGGTCAAGGGTGCAGATATGGAAGAAAATCCTAAAACAGATCTCCAGTAATAGCCAGTCAATCCCAGAAAGCTTCTTACATCAGTCGGTGAGGTTTGTCTTGGCCAATTTTGAACTGCCTCAATCTTTTGAGTATCCACTCGAATTTCATCTCCAAAAATCACGTGACCTAAGAAAGCCATATATTTGAGACAAAATTCATACTTAGAAAACTTTGCATATAACGCCTTGTCTCGAAACGTCTGCAAAGTGATCCTAAGATGATTAGCATGCTCTTCATCACTGGAATATACCAAAATATCATCAATAAACACGATCAAGAATATGTCAAAGTATTGTCTGAACACTTTGTTCATCAGTTTCATAAAGGCTGCGGGTGCATTTGTCAACCCAAAAGACATTAGCAAAAACTAAAGTGAACATATCATGTTTGAAAAGCCATCTTCGGGATGTCATATTCTCTAACTTTCAATTGGTGAGAGCCCTTCCAAGACTAAAATATGCTCAACTCATCAATTGACTCATCATCAACTAATCATCGACTCATCATCAACACATAACTCAATGCTTAATCAAGGAACTCAAACTCAACCTCTTTGGGGTATCTCATCTCATCTTAAATATTCAACAGTTAAATCAATCAATGCAATTAATCGACTCAGCTCTGCCTCAAATGATCATTTAGATTCATGCAACTCGACTCATCATATCGTGCAAACAAGATAAAGATACTCAAGTATAGAACCATAGAAATATATGACTCAATGCAATATGGTTCTCAGTCTCAATCATGATCAAACTACTTGACTCATGTACTCAGCCTCAATCTCAACTTATCAATATGCATGGAATGCAAATTAGAGCTCATGCTAGCAACTATGAAGTACATGTACAAATCTCATGTTAATACTAATACCATGTAGAAACTTTCTCATGCAGTATAATAAGAAAATAACATCTCATGATAGATGTGAGAATTTCAATATTTAGTTGATAAAGTTTCTCAAATCTCAGCTCTTTTTCAAATCTTAACTCAAGGAAGATGAAGGAGCACGTGAAGGAAAGATTTCACACTTTGATAAGCCTTACATACCTGAAAATTGAAGAATAATCGATTCTTAGCCAATCTTATCTCTTGGATAGCAAACCCTAGCTTCTCCCTCTTCTCCCTTTTGCTCTCAAGAAAAGCTTCAAGGTGGAAGAAGTGATGAATGACCTTAGGGTTTATTTCCAAGGCTTTAAACAAGTTGAAAAAGTGAAGGGTTTTAATTAAAATGAGAAGGAAAGGACAAAAATACCCCTTCAATAAAACTACTGACAAGGACTACGAAACCTTGTATATGACTCGCAGACCCTACTACGAGTCATATTTTCTCCTCATAAGTGAAAAGTCTAAAAATTTTGAATCTTTGTAAGTTGATACAAAACCTCCTTTTATGAGTTGTGGTATAAGATACGAGTCATAACCGACCTCTCATGGATGGAAGGTCCATAAAACACAAAACACTGGAACTGAGTTCTAAACCTGGGTTTATGAGTCATATTTCTCTTTACGGGTCCTAACTATTTCTCGTAGGTAAGATGGCCCTGCAGTGTGAGACACTGCAATACTATATGAAAGCTCCTCTACAAGTCGTAGAGCCTGTTATGAGTCATAGAGGTCCTCGTAGATCCTCTGCTGTAGCTTTTTCTCAGCAATGCTCAACATACACTCACCCAAATCAGACAGGAGGAAATTAAGGGGTGAAATCTATGTAGAAAAGAGAAAAAAAATCTAAGATGTGATTTCATATATGATACCATTATATAAACAAACTAGAAAGCTATGGTGTTTTTAAATGTACCTCAATGGATAACTTGATAGGATTCAATAGTTACTAAATTATGAAAAAAATAAAGTTGGGTGCTAAAAAGCTATAAAGTTATTGTCTATTTGATGAAAAGAATTATGATAAAATTTATTCAAAACACTATTAATACTTTTCAAAATGAAATGTCTTATGAAGTTAATGAATCTACTCAGCATATATTCGTGAAGAGTGAAGGGATAAAGTCTCTCGTAATAAATCTTTCTCCATTAATTATAATACGACATTTCCCCTTATTCACTCAGATAACTGTTGGAAAAAAGATTGCAAACAACTCAAAGAATAGAGGCTAAAAGTAAGAGGTTTAAAAGTTTGCTGAAATTTAGCTTTTCTATGTATTTTATCAAAAGAAATTACAACCCTTATATAAACTTATAAATAAACAAACCATCAAATCAACCACTACTCCACTAACTAATCAATTATCACCAAACTAGACAAAAAATACTGCAGCATGACTGCTAATGGCTCAAGAAAATTACAAACTACTAACAAATTAAATTTGACCAAATCATGCTTTGAATCGGTCTTCAATACTGCCCAAGTTACAGACACCAAGCGAAACCCTCAACTAGATAAACTTGTCTGTTGCTAAAAACTTGGTCAGTATATCAGTTAATTGCTTATGAGTGCTGCAATGTTTCAATACTATTTTCTCTTTTGCTACTAGATTACGAATGAAATGGAAGCAAACGCCAATGTGGTTAGTTTTGCTATGAAAACCTAGATTCTTTGTCATGGAGATCGGTGCTTTGTTGTCACAGTATATCTTTGTTGAACTTGCTTGCATATGCTAAAGTTATGCTAACATCCTTCGTAGCCAAATGGTTTGACATGCTACTGGAGTTACTGCAATGTACTAAGCTTCTGAGGTTGATAACGTTATTGTAGCTTTCTTTTTTAGAATCCAAGTCAATACACCTGAACCTAGAGTAAAACATGAGCTGAAATGCTTCGTCTATCATCTAATGAACCAGCATATTCACTATCAGTAAATCCACGTAATCTGAAATTGAAAACTTGTGAGTACCAGATCCCATAGTTTATAGTTCCAGTGATATAATGTAAAATTTATTTTTGCTGCTCCAAAATGAATCAGTGAAGGTTGTTGAATAAATCTTGAAATGACACCAACAAAGAATTCAATAACGGGACAAGAGTGAGTTAGGTTAAACAAATCCCAACCAGGCTTTTGAAATTTCTAGTGTCATTCATCTTCGCTTCGTTATAAAATATAGATTTTTACTAATATTCATAGGTGTAGCTGCAGTCTTGCAATTAAGTAGACCAAATTTGCTGAGCAGGTTCCTAGCATATTTCCTTTGTGATAGAAATATTCCATCTTCATATTTATGAACTTCAAGGCCAAGAAAATAATGTAATAAACCCATATCCAAAATCTCAAACTCATCCATCATTCGAGACTTAAATTCATCCACAAGAGAAATAGAAGATCTAATATAAATAATATCATCAATGTAAAGAAAAACAATGACAAAATCATTACCTTTTTTCTTTACATACTATGTGGGTTCATTCTTACTTCTCATATATTCTTTTTTCTAATAATATCTATCGATTTTGTTATATCACGCTTGAGAGACTTGCTTCAAATCATATAATGTCTTTTTAAACTTGTAGACCTTTGTTTCATCACCATTCTTTATGAAACCTTCTGGTTTGCAACATAGACCTCTTCTTGGAAGTCTCGATTGAGAAATGTTGACTTGACATCTAATTGATAAACTAGTCACTGTGACTATGCTGCCAATACTAGAACATGTCTGACAGTTTCAAACTGAGTGACTTGAGAAAATATTTCTTCAAAATCAATAGTATATAGTTGCGCATATCCTTTGGACACAAGATGAGCTTTATGCTTCTGTAGGCTGCCACCTGCCACGAACTTTGACTTGAAAATTTACTTCAAGTCAATTACATTTTTGTCTTTCAATAATTCTTCCATCTCCCATGTGCTATTCTTTTCGATAGAAATCATCTCTTCTAGCATCGCACTTCGTCACTCTTCCTTTTCGGCTACTTTTCTATAATGTGTGGGGTCTAAAACAACAAAAGAAAATTAACAAGATGTATACATGGCACTAGCATACTTGGGATTGGGCTTTGTAACCCTTGTTGATCTTCTCAGTGGAATTGGCTTATCTGTAGACTTTTTAAGAATTATAGATAAAGAATTTATGCTTAGCGAAGCTGAAGAAGATGAATTTGAGGAAGATGTAGAAGAACTCACTTTCGTAGCTATAGAAGTTGGCTATTAAATTCCATCAAATGTTATTCCTGTTGGCATACGAATCTACTCTTGTATCTTATCATTGTATCTACTCCAATTCCAGCTTGCCATTTCATCAAATACTCCACCCCTTCTGACTAAAGTCTTTCTACTAAGGGGCTTACACAATCTATAAGTTTTGGATTGTGTACAAAAACCAATAAAGATATAATTTTCAAATTTGTCATCCAACTTATGAAGAAATTGAGAATTTACCAAAGCATAAGTAATACAATCAAAATTCTTAAATAAATTATAGATGATTTTCTACCATGTTAAGCTTCAAATGGAGTTCGATTCACAATTTGTGGGAGACATATTTAATAAATGGACTGATGTTGCCACACCATCAGCCTAAAAATGATTTGAAAGTCCCTTTGCTTGTAATATGCTTATTGCCATCTCTACGATAGTGTGATTTTTCAAAAGATTAAATTCCTTGGACAAAAATTTGCCGCCTCTATTAGTGCAAAAGACTTTGATGGACAAGCCACTTTGTTTCTCAACCTTGGCTTTAAAATGCTTGAATTTTTGAAATATTTTTTATTTTCTTTCCAAAAAATAGACTCAACTCATGCGACTATCAGTAAAAAGTAGAAAATAATGATTCCGACCAAAATAAGTAGTACGCATAGGTCCACACAAATCAACACGTATATGTTCAAGACACTTTGAAGCCCTCCATGCCTTTCCAATGGGAAAAGACTTTCTAGTTTAATTTTCATAAATATACCATCCGCAAAGATCAATAGAATCAATTTTTGGTTGTCTAAGAATCACAACTTTGTCAATTGATAATTTCAATCCCATTATATTGAGATGATAATTGGAACACCCAATAGAATTACAGAAATACCCCTAGATGAGAGTTGTGTGCATAACACGTCTTCCCAAGCTCCGATGGTAAATCCGAGGTTGAAAATATGGTCGACATGAAAAATTGTGTAGAAAAATGGTCTTGGTTGATTTTTAGAGTAACTGGATTAAAATATAATTTTTTGATGAAAAAATGCATTTAGCGAGAGTGCGCGACATGCCCTCATCACAGACTTGTCATGGATTCACACTTAGAAGTGATTCCAATGTTTTATACGGGATTAAAAAAGCTATCAGAACATTTTTGGAAGAAAATGTACTAGTACGTGACAGGTCTACGTCTTGGACCTAGTTCACCCACTTGTACCAGCTAAATTCAAAATTTTAAATCTTTTGAGGGCATTCCAAATATTTCTTCACTCCTTCTAAACTTATTCACGACCAATATAGGTCATTTTTGGTCTAAAAAGGGTTTCTAAAAACATTTTAAAGTATGTTATGCAAAAAATTGAGTTAGAGTTCTTGAGAGAAAAAGAGAAGAAAAGCTAGGGTTCCAAAGGTTGAGGTCAATTTCTTGTAAAGACTAGTGGTCGTCCTTCATTCCAGGTATGTAAGGCTGACCTAAAGCATGTGATTATTCTCCCATGTGCCCCATGATTTTGATGTAATGAGTTATGATAGTGTTGTTCACATGATTGCATGTCATAACAACCTCTATAAATTTAACTTGTTTTTGCTTGCATTGCATAATTGATATATTTCTATTCTACTTGCTTTTTCAATAAATGGTTTTGAATTCTTGCATTGATCATAACCCTTGGTGTCATTTACTAAAACTTGCAAGAACGAACTTAGGAGATGAGTCTAGAGCCTTGATGGTATGAATGTGCATATGACTGTGATTGTGATCCTAATATGAGAGCACTGATGATGATGTTGATGAAACTTGACGTTTTTAGGTCTTAAATATCATAACATTAATCCTAAGATAATGATCCTAATCGAAAAGTTGATGGTTGATGAAATGAATTGAGTTAAAAATGTCCAATGAAACTAATTAGAAGAGTAATTCAGATGATTGATATTTTATGAGCATGTCAAGTACTGGGAGGAGTATTGAACACTAAATTGAAGAGTAGGTAACAACTTAAACTCAATAACTATGTGGCCAGTCTAGGAGAGGATTGAATCATAAAACTGGATGTTTTCTTGTCCCAAAATAGGACTTGATGTTCTTTATTATGGATCCACCAATGTGATGTCCTTTATCTCGGCAAGATACTAGATGGATGTGGCTATAACAACACTTCATTATATCATCCCTGGCTCATAGGTGATGGATATTGGTTAGAGAAACTCCCAGATAGGCCATGGTGGTATCTTGGTGTGATGGTTGAGTTTCTTGCCTTTCAAGTTGAGTCCCTTGAGTTGAGTCATAATTGAGTTGAGTTGATGCTTGAGTTGAGTGTCTTTTATGATGTTCTTTTCTTTCCATCTATTTTACATACTTGTACATTCCATGTATTGAGGTGCATTTGGACCTGTTTCTTTTTATGTCGCAGGGATAGGTACTCGAGGTCCTCAACAACGCTCATTTGAAGGTCTACTCTTCCTACAACCAATTGGTGAGCCCTCTTCTCCATTCAGAGGATACCATTTTATATTTCTTATGCTTTGAGTTATTTTCATTTTGAGTTGTCATACTATGGCTTTTCATGGTACCATTCTAGACTGTAGAGTTAGAGGCTTCATAGACTAGAAGATGATAAATTGATATTGAGGTCCTTCTTTTCTTGAATTGAGTTTCCTTTAAATCTACTATTATATCATAGATGTTGAGTTTGACTTTGTTGGCCTATGAACCATATCTAATGAATTAGAAGTAAACTGAGCTGCCCATCATTATGCCATCTTTATTCTACTGTCTTTCACTAATTTAAATGATTGAATGACTGTCATGAGGCCAAGTGGTTCGCTTGGGACTAGCAATAGTCTCCGAGTGCCAGCCACATCTAGGGTACCCTCCTGGGGTGTGACACTCATACCTCAAATGCCATAACTTTGAGTCATCATTTGCACTAGAAGCAAGGACGGACATAAGTTTCCATATTGCAAACATCCAACGGAAACATCTTATTTGGTGTCATGGTGATGCAAACCTTTTTGGCTGACTTCTTGTTTGTAATGACTTAATCATTATTATCAAATCAAAGCAAATATCCCATAGTATTAGTTGTCTAAACTCAACAAATTATATCCTAAATCAGGTACAGCTTGAATGTTATGTAGCATTTTTGCTTTATCATGACTAGTATCAAACACTCACGATGCTTTTTCCTTCAACCAACATGTCTTTTGTGTTACCAAGCTACACCATATTCTTTTTCTTCTCATTAAGCTCCTTGAAAAAAGATTTAGCACTCGTCACATGATTTGGATAACCACTATCTACAAACTATAAATCACTTGGCTTGTGGTCTGTCTCAACGCATACCATAAGAGATAATTCTCTTCCTCATTTTCTCCTACTTCAAAATTTATTTTCTGGTCTTTTTACTAACAATCAGCCCTTATGCTCATAGCACCGATAGTAATGACATTGTATGCTACTTTATTACCTTGCTCATTGGAATGGTTATGCCCATCATTCCTTCCTCTGCCTTTTCCATAACCACGACCTCAACCACCACAGAACCCTCTTCTTCCTCGACCTCTAGTTGTTGGACCATTGTTTTCTCTATACTTAGTTGCTTTGTCCTTCAATTGAAATGCTTTCTTGCATTCTTTTTGATAGATCGAAGAGATCCTATTAGTTCATCAAAGGAGAATATTGTAAGATCCTTGGAATTTTCTATAGCAGCAACGACATGATAAATTTTGGAGTTAAGCTTCACAATATCTTTTTCCACAATAGTCTGGTTAGTAACTTTTTTGCCATAGGATCGTATGATGCTGACAATTGCCACTGCTTTGGACAAAAAATTAGAAATAGATTCTCCACTTTTCATCATCAAGGTTTCTAAGTCACGTCGAAATGACTATAATCTCACCATACTGACCTTTGAATCACCTTGAAACTCCTTATGTAGAATGGACAAACTTGCTTTGATGTGGTTGTCACCGCAATCCATGAAAAGATATTATAATGGACAATTTGCTGGATAAACATCAATGTCTTAATGTCACGTCCTAGGAGGATACCCTAGACGTGGACGATACTCATTTACTATTAATAGTCCCCAAACAAACCACTTAGCCTCATCATATTCATTCAATTATTATTTAACATACCAGTGGAAGACTAAAGATGGTAAATGGGTAGACAAATCTCAATATATAAATTGTCCAAATCAAATGAATGAGACAAGTATGAAATAAACTAGCTTAAATAATATCCAGTCAACAAATGAACTGTAGTTTATGAATCATCCATCAACTTTTAATCGGTACTAATAGCAGACCCATGACTACCTCAAATCAAAATAAAGAAAGTCTAAAGTCTGACTCTAAAAGCTAGATGAAAAATATAAATGAGAATCCTCCGGAGCAGGGGAGGAGTCACCAACTCAGCTGACTGCAATATATCCTCAATGGTGCACCTGTTGATGATCTCTAGCACTTGCCTCTGCATCATGAAATGATACCATTCAAATGGACGTCAGCACGTGGAATGACAAGTATGTAAAATGGCTAATGACTCATGCTTCAAGGTAAAACACTATCAATTGAGATAACTCAAATCAAGTGACAAGAACTCAATCAAGAATGTCAATGTCAAACTAAAGCAAGAATAAAGAGTAGAAAATGACCTATCAATACCAATCAAATCAAATCAAAGTACTATCCATAGAGAACCTATCTGGGAGTTTCTCTTATCCTAAAATAAGCATTTATGAGCCTGTGATTGTACAATAATCCTACTGATGTTGCCACAACTATTCGACACTTTCCAGGTAAGGAATGAATTTGATCCATGGCAGATCTGGTTAATCAAGTTCGCCATTGTATCAGGGACTTCTAATTAAGAGGAAACATCCAATCTAAGGGTTCAATCCACACCAACGCTTGGCGCTGTAGTTAATGAGTTTGAGTTGGGCTTACTCTTACTCATTTCGATACTCGATACTCCTCCCAGTACTTAATGCTTATAACACAATCCATCTCACTCAATCAGATCAAGTAGTCTCATAACTTTCGTCAATCCATCAGTTCTATCACAATCGGGCCATTAGGCCGATCAATCATCTAATCAACTCAATTCTCAATCATACCTTTTAAAGGAGCTTAGACTAATCACTAAAAGGACCATCAATTAAACCAATCTTTAGAGTTCATTTATGAATACTCACAGGACCATCAAGTTTTATCGACCCATCACCCTACTCATATCACCATCATTATTACCTCATTCATGCTATCTTTTATAAAGTAGCATAGAGAGTTTATGAAATAACTCATGTAGAAGTAGTTAATCAGTAAATCAAGTTTATGATGATCATCACCATGTGAAAATATATAAAATGTATATAATTTGCAAGAAAACATCTAAAAACATACATGTGGACTCAATACATTCACAATCTTTCCATTACCATCAATAGGGGAATATGAAAGGACATTTCCATGTTTTAGTTTAGTCTTACATACCTAGCATGGAGTTTCACAACCAAAGTTGCAAGAATTCATCCTCGATTTCCTTGAACCCTTGCTCTTACTCTCTTCTCCTTAGACCTAGGTTTCGTTAGAAGTTTAGAAAGGCTTAAGTGTGAGTGTTAAAATCCTATTTACGCTCAAAATGACCTATTTTGATCTTGTTTTAAATTTAGGAGGGGTTAGGAAAGGTTTGAAATGCTCCTCATGAAAAACTACAAATTTTCCCCTTGGTGTACCAAGTCTACATCACAGACTTGGTCATTTTTTGGATTTTTTATCAAAAATATTCTAATCGAATTTTCTAATCGCATAGGAAATATTGAGATCACATCCAATTGTAAGTTCGCGACGTGGACATGTCACTCAGTTCTCTAGAATTGTATTTTCACATCGAAAAATATCTTTTGATTCAGTTACTCTAAAAATCATCTAAGATCGTTTTACAATACAATTGTTCGTATTAATCACATTTTAGTCGTCGAATTTACCATCGAAGTTCAAGAAGATGCATTATGTGAACACCTTTAATCTAGAGGTATTTTGATAATTTTATCGGGTGTTATATTATCTCCCCCTTTGAATCATTCATCCTCGAATGAAGAGTAAAGATGGATATCAAGGCACGAATAATAATCAAGACTCTTTTCGATGCTTACTCAGCCAATCAACAATCTAGGCAATCGCTATTCAAACTAAAGAATAGAAAATCAACTCAGGAATAGACAAAATAATTCAAATCAAGTGTAAGAAAGATACCTTCAACATTTTCGGCATCAGGTACGAATAGATGTGGGTATTTATGTTTCATATCTTCCTCGGCTTCCCACATAGCTTCTTGAACGAATTTATTTCTCCATATGACTTTTAATAAGTCTATCTCTTTAGTCCTACATTTGTGAATCTAATGATCAAGGATTTGGATTGGAACCTCTTCATAGGATAAGTTATCTTTCACCTCCAATAGTATCAATGGGGACTACCAACGAAGTGTCTCCTAAGCATTTCTTCAACATCGAGACATGAAAAACTGGATGAATCACATCTAGCTCAGAAGGTAACATTAACTCATAAGAAACCTTCCTAATCATTTTCACAATCTGGTAGGGGCCAATATAGCAATGAGTTAACTTTCCCTTTTTCCCAAATCTCATGATACCCTTCATGGATGAAACCTTCAAGTATACCTACTCATTTAACTCAAACTATAAGTCTTTTATTCTCATAACTCTGCAAAATTTTTGGCGACTCTGGGGAGCCTTCAACCTTTCTCTAATAACCTTCACCTGCTCCATTAACTGGTGGACAAGATTGGTTCGAATCAACTCGATTTCTTCAACCTCAAACTACCAAAGTGGTGATCTACATCTTCTCCCATACAAAGCCTTATAGGGAGATATTTGAATACTTTCATGGTAACTATTGTTATATGCAAACTCAATCAAGGGTAGGTGATTATTCCAAGTACCTTTTAAGTTAAGGACACAGGCCCTCAACATGTCCTCCAATTTTTGAATTGTACATTCTGCTGCCATCTATTTGGGGATGAAAAGCAGTACTCAGATTCATCTTAGAACCAAATCATTTCTGAAAAGGTCTCCAAAGTTGGGATGTGAATTGAGCAACTCTGTCCAGGATGATGGACTAGGGACTCCATGTAACCTCATTGTAGATGTACAACTTAGCATATTCTTTAGAGGTTTCAATCATCTTAACTACTAATAAGTGAGCTGATTTAGTCATTCCATCCATAATTACCCAAATTGGCTCATGTTGCTTTAGAGATCTTGGTAGACCCGAAATGAAGTCCATGTTGATTATCTCCCACTTTCATTCAGGAATCTCAAGGTTTTGAGCTAATCCATATGGCCTTTGATGCTCAACGTTAATGTGTTGACAATTCAAACACTTGGAAACAAACTTAGTAATATCCCTTTTTTATTATGCTCCACCAATAGGTTTCTCTCAAATCATTATACATATTGGTAGAGCCAAGATGATTGGAGTATTTGGAACGGTGGGTTTCAGCCATAATTCTATCTCGAATACCATCAATATCCAGAACACATAATCTACTTTGGTACCTCAACACACCATCTCTCCCTATGGAGAAAACCATCACCTTCTGTTATAGATAACTTCTTTCAACTAAAGTTAAATAAGATTTTGATCTTGCTTCTCTTTCACCTTCACTACTAAATATGAAGCAGACCCTTTCTGGACATTGACTCCCCCTTCTTCATTCTCTTTGATTTAAACTTCCAATCGGACCTGAAACAACCCCAAAAAGTGTCTGAAAATGTGCCTCGAAAATGTCTGAAATTGTAATTTCCATATATCTCAAAGTGTGCACGTGATATCAAAAATCCAACTTCATATTCTTGTTCAGGGAGAAAAATTGAGTTGAAAATGGGTCTAATCCTAATTTTAGAGCAACTGTATAAAAATTAGAAATTTCAAAGTGGCAAAAAGACAATGAACAAGCGGGGCCCTAGCGTGATGCTCCAGGGGCGTGAAGAGGCTATGTTTTTGGCCAATTTTTGTTACTGGGTCCAAGATTTTTTAGTCTTGGGCCTAAGTCTTCCCATACGTGAAAATACCTATACTTAGTCTTATTTCACCTACATATTATATAAGACATCCCCCAATACTCTCTCAAACTCTTAGACTAATATTTCTCTCAAAATTCATGTGTCCAAATCTCTTCCGTATCTTAAGAAATTCATCTATGCTTCAAGCTTCCAGTCATATCTTCTTCAAGGATTTCCCCAAAGTCAAGGTATGTGGGTTTCAACCATTAGGTTCTTTCATCCATAGTGCCCAAACTTCCTTTTTACCTAAATTGTATGATTTTAAGTTGATTTACTTATGAGTCTTACTTATTATGAATTTGACTATGAACTATGCTGGGGTTTCATGAAATTTTGACTGTTTTAGCATGTTTTGAACTATGAATCTATGACCCATTGTGGGATTTGATGAACGATTTTGATGTTTATTACTTGAGGGTATTACCAAGTATTGATGGGTGGTTTTATATATAATTTTCTTGTATCATTTCACTCTTTAATTTCATAGTTTTACGCCAACACTACACAACCACTAAATGTTTGATAAAACGTCCGGTTATGATTTCTTGAGTTGTTGAAAGTCCAACGCATATTTTATGTGTTGAATGGATTTATGATGTTGAAAGGAATGTTTATATGAGTTATGTTCATGAGAAGTATCTATATAATACTAAGATAGCTATGCCTTGGTGAGAGGGTTGCTACACATTGACCATTATTATGGAGGGGATGATGTTCATTAACCAAATTGAGGGGTTGATACCTCATTAACCAAATTGAGGGGTTATACTTCATTAACCATATTGAGGGGTTAATACCTCAGTAACCAAATTGAAGGGTTTGATACCTCATTAACCAATTGAGGGGTTTGAAACCTCATTAACCAAATTGAGGGTTTGATGCCTCAATCATCTTAGATGTGGGTGATATATTTAATAACCAAATTGAGGGGTCGATACCTCAATCACCTAGGATGGAAGGTGATAAACATATTAGCTAAATGATGGTCTCTTAATACATATGTAGTATGTTCTATATAGGCATGATTTTACTTCAAACATCATTCATACATGCCATATTGTTCTTATGCTATCCATTTCCTATATTTGTGCATTTTGATTAAGTTTCTTTTCTCTTGTTACATTGTATCCTCCATACTTAGTAATTCAAAATTACTAACGCATACTCTATGCCTACATGATGTTACCATGAAGGAAATGGAGCTCTATTTGGTCATCATCCTCCTCTTCGTGGCTAGTGATATTTATTCAAGCTAGTTGGTGAGTCCTCCATTCCGACGATAATGTCTATGATCTTAAGCTATGTATTAAGACTCTTTTTCTTTAATGTATATATTGACTATAAGGGTGAGCCAGTTTGCTTGTCTTGGCCCCGACTAAGTGTTTTGTCTAGAGGTGTTGTTGGACAAGTTATGTATTATGATTGAGCTTTGACTCATCTATATTATTCAAGTGCTTAGCTCTTTTCCTTAGTCCAAATTCCCTTTTTCATGTTTCTTATGTTGTTCTATTTTGCTTTCGTGACCAAGGATGTGTGTATGATATACTAAGACGCTTGTTTGGGGTCCCTTTTGGTTCCCCATTTGCCGTGTCATGTCTAGGCCCTAGTTTGGGTCGTGACAAACCTAATATCAAAGCACTAGGTTGTTAGGTCCTCGGTGTCCAACACACCGCGTTGATTAGAGTCTTATTCATGGTTGTGTTGTG
>JAOTQR010115188.1:0-25046 GCA_025774065.1 Solanum ossicruentum | reverse complement strand
AAAAATATATATATATATATATATATATATATATATATATATATATATATATATATATATATATATATATATATATGACAAAAGGGAGCTGAGGATTGGTTTTTATATATATAAAAATTTTAGTGGCTAATGATGGCATATAATGTCATGACCTGGATCTAGGGTCTAGAAGTGACACAGTGAATGGGAACTCGACGATCCCTAAACAAGCCTCAAAGTACCAAAATCCACATCATCGGTTCGAAAGCGCATTCAAAAGTAACACATAATTCTAAAGGATAGGAAAGTAGGGCTCACGCCATGATACATCTTAGGGAAAGAGGCTAACATGAACTCACATAGCACAAAGCACATAATGACTGAGGGGCAGGTAAGTATGACTCACGCTATAGGGGAAATTCAGGACTTAGGACCTTTCCACAACATAGCATAAGATCATCTTATAATAAAAAATCTGTAAATAGCCATGATAAAGAATCCCATACAACACATAGTATAAAACAAAAAGAGTGCACAAGATGTCCAATGATGCCTCTACATAAAATAGGTCTGGGGCAAAAACATACCCCATGTTCACCCTTAAGTAAATGAAATGAAAATGAACAACATAGGTGGATGGGGCAGAGGCTTGTCCTTAGAAGATAGGACTCACCACAACAAGTATTACTTGAATTCCAAGCTAGATATTGTACGGGTGGAAGAAAGAGCTCCTCGATTCCTACATGGTGAAACTATGTAGACAAAATATGCGTTAGTACGTTTGAATGTGCTAAGTATGCGGGATGCAATGCATGTAACTTACCAATCTTGCATTCGTTGTCAGATGACAAAGGCACATAATATAGAAAAAATCATATATCGAGAGAGTAATATAATATCTTATTAAACCAATGATACATAGAATGCAATTCTCATATATAGTGGAGATGTGACCTTAACCGACATAAGTAAGACCAAGCGAGCTATTACTTGGAATCCCGATGCAGTCCTCTCATCGGTAGAGAGGTGGTCTACTTGCCAAAGGTAAACTATACTTCACCTTATGGGAAAAACATCCATTTCATATGACACATGGAAGACCGGATGAATAGAACTTAAATCTGAGGGTAACTCCACCCTATATGACACATTCCCAATAGTCTCAATAACCTCATAAGGTCCTACACATCGGGGGCTTAGCTTGCCCTTTTTGCCAAAACACATCACTCCCTTCATGGTGAGACTTTCACAAACACCTAATCCCCAACTTGGAATTCAAGGTCCCTCCTTCTAACATTCAAATAGGACTTTTGACGACTTTGGTCTGTCTTCAACCTCTACCTAATTAATTTCACTTTGTCCATGGCCTTCATCACCAAATCCAGGCCAATCAAAGCTTCCTCTCCCAACTCAAACCACCCTACAGGAGACCTACACCTCCCACCATACAACTCTTCAAATGATCCCATGCTAATGCTATCATGGAAGATATTATTATAGGTAAATTTAATGAGTGGAAAATGGGAAACCCAATTTCCTTTGAATTCCAATACATAAGCCTTAACATATCCTCCAAAGTTCCTCTCAGCTTGTCAATCGATTTGAGGATAAAATGCGGTGCTCAATTTACCCTTGGTGCCGAGGCCCTTTCGAAACAACCTCCATAAGTGAGAGGAAAATTAGTTACCCCAATCCGATATGATAGACCTAGGCACTCCATGCAATCTTACTAACTCACGGATGTATAACTTTGCATAGTCTCGTCACCAAAAGTAGTCTTAACTAGTAGGACATGTGCCGACTTGGTCATCCGATCCATGATAACCCAAATGGAGTCAAAATGCTTCCAAGTCTAGGGCAACCCAACCACAAAATCCTTATTTATGTCTTCCCACTTCCACGTAGGAATCTCAGTGTCTTGAGCAAGCCCAGCGGCCTTTGGTGATCCACTTTCACTTGTTAACAATTCGAGCATTCGGATACATACTTGGCTATGTCATTCTTCATAACATGCCACCAATACACCTTTTTCAAGTCTCGATACATCTTACTAGATCCCGAGTGAATTAAATAATAAGAATTATGGGCTTCACCCATGATCACCTTCCTAAGATCATTTACGTTCGGAACACACAACCGATCTTGGTACCAAAGTACACCATCACCCCCTTGGGAGAAAACCTCAATATTCTTTTCGGCAACCAAATTCTTCAATTCAACCAAGGATGGATCTACATCTTGCTTAGTCTTTAAATCTACAACCACCAAGGATTCGACCCCATCTTGAACTTGTATACCACCATTATTGGAATCGGCCAACCTAACACCCAATCTAGCCAAATGGTCAACATCCCTTGCCAACTCCTTCTTCTCCTCTTCTACATGAGCCACGCGCATAGAAAGTCTACTAAGAGCATCAGCTACCACATTTTCCTTGCCGGGTGATATAGAACACTCATGTTGTAATCCTTTAGGTGTTCCAACCATCTCCTTTGTCTCAAGTTAAGGTCCCTTTGAGTGAACACATATTGGAAGATCTTGTGACCCGTGAAAACATCAACATGCACCCTGTAAGAATAGTGTCTCCAAATTTCAAAGCATATACCACCGCCGCTAACTCAATGTCATGAGTTGGGCAATTAAGTTCATCCACATTCAATTGTCTAGATGAATAGACTATCACCTTACCATGTTGCATAATTACACCACCCATGCCAATCCAAGAAGCATCACAATACACCACAAATCTATCCAAACCATTTGGTAGGGTCAAAACTAGAGCCGATGTAAGTCAATCCTTCAAAGTTTGGAAAATCCTCTTACATTTGTCCAACCACACAAACTTAGCCTTCTTTTAAATCAATTTAGTCAATAGAGATATAATAGATAAGAACCCCTCAACAAACCTTCTGTAATAACCTACTAATCCAAGAAAGCTTAGAATGTCTAAAGAAGTCAACGGTCTAGGACAATTATTCACCGCCTTGGTCTTCTTTGGATCCACTTTTATACTATCACTGGACACCACATGACCCATAAAAGTAACTTCACCCAACAAAAACTCATATTAGCTAAATTTGGCATACAACTTCTTCTCTCTCAAGGTTTGCAAAACCAACCTCGAATTACTCATGTGCTCCCGCTCACATCGTGAATAAATGAGGATATCAATGAAGACAACCATAAAACTATCAAGGAATGGCTTGAACACCCGATTCATGAAATCTATAAACACGGCCAGAGGATTAGTTAAGCCAAACGACATCACCACACACTGAAATGCCCATACCTTGTCTGAAAGACCATCTTAGGAATATCACACTCTTTAACATTCAACTGATGATACTTAGAATGGAAATCAATCTTGGAAAAATGAGTAGTCCCTTGAAGTTGGTCAAACAAGTTATTGATCCTAGGCAACAGGTACTTATTCTTATTGGTCACCTTATCCAATTGCCTCTGATTGATAAACATTCAAAGAGATCCATCTATTGTCCTTATAAATAACACTGGAGCATCCCATGGAGATATACTTGGCCTGATAAAACCCTTCTCCAACAAATCTTTCGACTGATCCTTTAACTATTTCAACTCAGTCGGTGCCATATGATAGGGAGGAATAGACATTAGGTTGAGTATCTGGATAAGTATCTATGCCAAAGTCTACTACTCTTTCGGGAGGAATACCGGGCAAGTCTACGGGGAACACGTCCGGAAACTCATTCACCACCTGAACTGACTCAAGAGTAGGTAATTCAGACTTCACATCCTTAACCCTCACAATGTAATACATACACATTTTGGAGATCATATTCTGAGCCTTGAGGTAGGAAATAAATCGACCTTTAATAGCGGAGTCACTACCCTCCCATTCAAGAACGGGCTCACCGGGACGTTGGAACTTGACCTTGCGGGTTCTATAATCTATAGAGGCATATGATGCATGCAACCAATCCATCTCAAGGATTACATCAAAATCATACATTTCAAGTTCCACAAGATAACATGGAAAAACCTTATGCAACACAAAAATAGGACAATCACGATAGACCCATGTGCAACAACAAATTCACCCACGAGAGTATAAATTGAGTAAGGATCCCTCAAAATTTTCAAACTCAAATTAAAATTAACAACCAACAAAGGAGTCACAAAATACAAGTTTACACCCAGATCAAGCAAAGAATAAGCATCAAAATCAAAGACTTTTAATGTACCAGCCACAACATCCTAAGCCTCCACAACCTCCTAATATGCGTAAAGAGCATATAATATGTTGTTCATCAGAGAAACACATTGTGGAGCTCTTTACTGGCCTTTCCCACCTTGAGCCACCTGACCTTGGCCGCTCTAAGGGTTCTTGGGACAATCTGCAACCTTGTGATTCTTATCACCACACCCAAATCAAGCACTCAAGTCTCTCCAACAAGCACCTGTATGGGCTTCCCACACTTGCCACACAAAGCATATCCCTATCCACCAAAAATTGGTGCTCTAGGAGGAGGCACCTAGCATTAACAACCTTAGCACCAGAACTTTGGCCCCGTTGGATGCAACCAAAACTACCACCCCAAGAGCCGGAGAACCCACCATCAAAGTGGGACCTCTTAGGATCATGTACCCTCCTCTCCTTGAGTTTCTCTCCTTCAATCTTTTCGGCATACACCATGAGTATAGAAATATCCATATCCCAGATGAGCATGGCGGTGCGACACTCTTACACAAGTGAATCAGAGATACTGAAAAAGAAATTGTGCATTCTAGCACGAGATCAGCCATAAGTGTAGGAGCATACTTGGATAGCTTGGTGAACTTGAGGGCATAATACCTCACAGTCATATTCCCTTGCCTGAGTTTGATAAATTCAGTCATCTTGGCCTCCTTAAGCTCAAGTGGGAAAAAATGATCCAGAAAAGAAAGCTTGAATTTCTCCCAATTAACAGCATTAACACAAACCCTCTCCATAGACCACCGAGTGTACCATACCTGTGCTACATCTTTCAAATGATAGGTAGCCAGTTCATCCCTCTCCTCAGAAGTGACACCCATGACATTCAATACTTTGGTAAGCTTATCAATGAACTCCTAAGCGTCCTCATCAGCCTTGGATCCAAAGAACTCCGGAGGATTTATCCGAGTGAAATCCCTCACTCTAGAAGCCGGAGTGGGATCCCGTGGAAGAGTGTCCTGCCTAGTTTAAGTAGTCACCACCTGGGCTAGCATGGCAAAGGCCGTCATGAATTCACCATTAGATATAGGCTCATCCAAGGGCCCTTGAGGTGCTTGACCCTCATTAGCCGGGGCTGGTCTGGCAGGTCTACCACGAGATATCTTCTTAAATGGAGTAACGATACAATCAAGATCAAGACACTAAACATACTATTAGTAGCACGACATAAGACATGAAGAAGTGAGATAATTCTTAGAACGTTTTCATAGAGTCCCACTAATAGGTAAGGTGCACTTCACACCTATGAATAGGACTCTACCTGACCTAGCATGTTGGACTCCGAAGATCATTGACAAACTAGGGTTCTGATACCATCTCTATCACGACACGAACCTAGGGTCTAGAAGTGACACAATGAATTGAACTCGAGGATCCCCAAAAAGTCTCAAAGTACCAAAATTCATATCATCAATCTGGAAGCGCATAAAAAAGTAACACATAATTCTGAAGAAGGGGAAAGTAGGGCTCATGCTATGGGGCATCTTAAGAAAATGGATTAGCATGAACTCACATAGCACATATCACATAATGACTAAGGGGCGGGTAAGTATGACTCGTGCTATAGGGGCAATTCAGGACTTAGGAACTTTCCACAACATCACATCAGATCATCATATAATAACCAATCTATAAATAGCTATGATTAAGAATCCCATACAACACTTAGCATAAAATGAAAAGAGTGCACAAGATGTCCAACAATGCCTCTAAATAAGATAGGTCTGGGCCAAGACATACCCCGGGATCACCCTCGAGTAAATGAAATGAAACGTACAACATAGGTGGATGGGGCGGTGGCTTATCCTTGGAAGATAGGACTCACCACAATAAGTATTACTTGAAATCCAAGATAGACGTTGTACGGTGGATGAAAGGGCTCCTCAGTTCCTATATAGTGAAATAATGTAGCCAAAATATGTGTTAGTATGTTTGAATGTACTAAGTATACTTGATGCAATGTAAGTAACTTACCAATCCTTCAGTTATTGTTAGATTATATAGAAAATACCATAGATCGAGAGAGTAATATATAATACACTATGAAACCAAGGATGTATGAAATGCAAAGCTCATATATAGTGGGGATGTGACCTTAACCGACATAAGTAAGACAAAACGAGCTATTACTTGGAATCATGATGAAATCCCCTCATTGGTAAAGAGGTGGTCTTCTTGCCAAAGGTAAACCATACTTCATAGTATGGGAACAAAACTCATTTCATATGAAGTAACCTTCCTTATGGCAGCAACAACCATTTCATTTAGGATTTTCACATATGGCATATCAAGCCATATCATATCTTCTCCTTACGGGAACAATACCTATTTCAGAGGCATATTTCCTTACTAGAACAACACCCATTTCGAAAAGGAAACCTACTAGGCACATAGTTCTAGGAAAGAGAGCAGAATCCTCATTCCATCGATGCTAAGTCATTATCCCACAAGAATACTTATAATATCCATGGTTATACATGCTTTCAAAGAGATACAAGTCTTACCAAAATATTTCAATGCACAATTGGGCTTAAATGTCAAATATCATTTATAATAGTTCATACATAGGATTAAATGCCAAAATCATACTCTCATAGTCCTAATACTCATGCACAGAAATAGCCCATTCATATATAAAATGGTGCAAACACCTAAAATTCTCAAGGAGCCATATTCATAGGCATGCATGTGATCAAATTCTTATCATAACCAATATCTTATCAAAATCATATCATAAAACATAATTGAGCTTAACCCACTTCATGATTTCATAAATCCATGCTCATGAAATGCATATGCTATGAAAAAATGTGGGAAAGGCATGGGTAATTAAGGTTCAATCTAAAATCAATAGTATAATGTGGAACAAAAGTAAAACTATAACCAAATCCATATTTAAACTATACTATAAATCACCCATGCTTAGATCAAAGCCTTGAAGGGACTATACACAATCATAGATTCATAAAAATGATAAATCTAATATTTCAAAGCATAAATCATCTTAGAATCAATAGATAAACATAACTCATTCATTATTGGATTTAAGGAATTATAATATTTAAAACTCTAGATTAAAGAAAACAAAATTCATGTAGATTTCATTGAAAATAGTTTGGATCTCCATGATGTAACCAAGGATCAAAACCCACATACCTTCACCAAGATGAAGAAAACCCCAAAGAATTTGAAGAAGGGTTGAGTTTCTTTGCTCCTAAATTGAAAATTCACAAGAGTTCCTTTGAGGGTAACCTTTGAGAGAGTTTAAAATATGAGGAGTGAGCATTGAATGTTTGACATGAGGTCTAAGGATTTAGATGTACATAGGGTAGCATAGGTATCCCCAAAAGACCAATGGAAATAATCAAATTACGAGAATGCTCTAAATGATACGGAGTGAAAAATTTCCCGAAATCACCACACTTTAGGCCATATGACTCGTGTGGCACTCCATGGTTCATGTGGAGCGCCCGTGGACTAATACTTAGACACATTTCTGGAAATTGGAGCCATAACCCAACACTTCAAATTTTTCGCACAAGGTTCACCACACGACGGCTTCACGGGACCTGTGAAACCACATGGTACATGTGGCACTCCCGTCTACCCACTCTTAGAAAGTTTTTATGGAAAAGTTATGAGACGATGATTTATACCTAGAAAGAGTTTTGCTTCAAAAGCTTCACGGAGGGCCTCATGGCCCGTAGCACGACACACAATTCGTGTGACTTGGCCTGGGCATGGTACTTAGCCTAAAAAAGTTTTCCCACACTGCGTACAAGGCCATACGACCAGTCCCACGATCGGTGGCAAGGCACACGACCCGTGGCACTTGTTGTTGTCCTATACTTGACCCAATAAGCTCTAAAACACAAAAATCAAGGTGAAGTGTTGTGCCACTGAGGATCACATAGCCAGTGCCAAGGCACACAGACCTTGTAGCCCTCCTTGGGATGACACTTGCTCTAATTTTTTTCGTAATGACTTTCTCAAGGTTCAATGATATCTCACAACACCCGGGTCATTGCATATGATTACTTAATCATTAGGGTGAATGTATTAGGTCTTTTAGGATAATTGTAGAGACCAATGTGTTGGGTCATTTAAATTTTACTAGAGGGTTCTTATTGTTATTTCTTTTTATAATTATCATATTATGATTTATGTTTTGAAATATTGGTATGGATAATTACATATTAGGTGTGTTATATCATATAAATAAAATTAGAGTTAGATTATGTAGAGAAATTAAGACTTAACCTTAGTCTTGAGATTTGGGAATTATGATTTTAGAATGTGTAAGTTTTTGGGCTTAGGCTAAACATACAGTGATATGGCTGTCTACGAATTCGTTCTCTCACAAATATTATGTATTTGTTGGATTGGAAACGTTCAAAGCTTTTGGAGAAAGAAAATGGAATGGAGAACTAACTTGGCTTCGATTCTTCAGTTTGAGGTAGGTTATGGTTTATTCTATATGTTAGAAAGACTCTTAATAGTGATTGATATTCATTGAGTATTATCGTGAAGTTTTCTATGCATTTATTGTTGTGGTTTGGATGATTAAAACGTTGTTGTGATTGGTCTACAATCCCAAGACCATGAAATCCATAATCTTGAACTGACCTTATCAAAGTGATGCCTTGCATGAAGAATGTTTGATGTAAAACTGTCAATGAAGTGAAAAGTAGTGATAAAGAATGATGAATTAATTTTAATTCGATGAGGTGTCAAGTTCCAATACGGTATAATTAGATCGGGTGTCAGTTCTGGAAGATACTATAGGATCCGATATGATATATATTAGATCAGGTGTCACATTTCGAAATGGCATAACTGGATCTGGTGTCACATTCTGACATGGTATAATTGGATCGGGTGTCACGTTTCAACATGATATATTTGGATTGGGTGTCATGTTTCAACATATTATAATTAGATCGGGTGTCACGTTTTGATATGATATAATTGGATCAAGTGCCATGTTCGAACATGGTATAATTGGATTAGATATCACGTTTTGACACAGTATATTTGGATCGAGTGTCATATTTTGACATGATATTATGGGATCGGGTGTCACATTTCGGCATGATATTATGAGATCGTGTGTCACATTCTGACATAATATATATTAGATCGGGTGCCATTTTCTGGCATGATAATATTAAAGGAAAACATATTGAAGTGATTTAATGTATTCAATCTCAAATCACCTATCTTCCAAAAGAAGTGTGGTGTGGAGGCCTGCATCCTCATGTTTGTTCTTGATAATGTTGTCTGATTATGTACTTGTTTTATGATGTTGTCACTTGTACTTGTTGCTTGCCACTTGTTAAGTGGTATAGTGGTTTTGCTGATATTATTTAAGCATATTAATTTCTATTTGGAGTCGACTGATGATACTTACTCAGTACATATGGCTCGTAATAACTCCTACTTGTATTTTTCTTTGTTTTGCTTTTGTAGAGTGCAGCGAGTGTGCCATTGACTTTGACTCACCCTCCGCTCTTGCCAGTCGTCAGCATACCAGATTTCAAGGTGAGCTAACATTCTAGCTTGTGTTGGATTCTATCAGTTAAGGCATGATGTCCTTAGTTTCCTAACATAAGAAATTTTATTCATCTATTTTGATGTTGCTATTTTTAGGGTCAATATTTGAGATTAGATGTCTTTGATATGATAACTTTCAGGTTTTGGGGAACATCATGTAGTAGACTTAGTGGATTTTGTTATTTTCTGCTTTATAAATTTGAGCATTCATATTTCATATGCTGAATTGTTGATATAGGTTGGGATTTGTATCATTGGCTTGCCCACTTAAGAGGTTAGGTGTGGGTGCCACTTGCGGCCCATTTTGGGCCGTGACAGAAAGCCAAGCCAAGAAAAGCATCCCTATCAATCAATTTATGAGCATGGTTATAAGAGGTAACTTTACTAGGATAAGAACCATTAGTACCCTTCCAATCAATTCTCGATACCCCCAGGCATGGTTAAGTCATAGTCTAAGCATAACAATCAAGAATGAAATGATATAGGGAAAGCCAATCTATCCCGAAGATAACATCATAATCTACCATCTCCAGAATAATCCTATCTGCCCAAGTATCATACCAAACTAGAGAAACAAGACAGGATTGAAACACTTGATCCACCACTAAAGGCTCACATATTGTGGTGGAAACATAAATGAGTACGAGCATACAATCACATAATAAGTAGAATCTATATGAAAAGGAAGAGGATACATAGGAGTAGGTAGATCTAGGACCAAATAATACAGATGCAAATTGATGACAAATTGGGATAATCCCTATGATAACTACATGAGGAGCCTCTGCCTCGGGCCTCCCTAGAAATGCATAACACTTTGATCCTCTACCACCGCCTATCTAATCTATGCTTCTAGCCCTATTATATGGAACTATGGCACCACTCGCCCCTCTGCTTGAAGTGCAACCACCTCTATCCATCTGAGCACTACCCCACCCTCTAGATGAAGGTAGTTGGTCTAGGTTGAACTGAAGAACTAGAGTGAGGCCCTCCTTATCCCCTTATTGAGGGACACTATCATATCAGATGATCAGGATCTCCACAACCATAAAAAAACCTTTGACTCTAGGATTGTTATGATGATCCTAAAGAACTACCATAAATTTCTCACCTTGTAGGCTGTCGCTGCGAACCATATAAGTCATGACCATACTATAAGATCTATGGTGTGTTGACCACTCCCAGATTCCAGTAAATGTCTCTCCCTATAGGTTGTTGCTGGAATTAGCCATTCCCTCTATAGGACCCCTTACCTCTAGATGAGGTACCGGAAAACTGACTAGAAGTACGGGCCCACTTGGGGTCCTATGATGTGCTCCCAAAATATAGCACTTTTGATGTTTAAAACTTGGAATTTTGTGTGTTCTTAATGCATTGTTACTGGATTTTATGTGTTTTTGTGTATATGTTTGGAGGATTATAGATTGGACATGATTTTTGGGAAAATTGCAGAAGTTGTTGGTTTTTGTTGTTATACGGGACCATCTACGGGTCGTAGACCATTCTATGGGTCATAAGGAAGTTTCGTGAAAGATATTTAGTAAGGGGATGATTTTTGATATTCATTTGACGAATATATAGATGAGTCGTAAAAGAGTTTACGAGTTGTAGAAGAGGATTCATCCCCTGAGGATCAGAGACTTAGACTTTCAGGAATTTCATAATATGAAACCACCTTTACGGGTCATAATAACTTTATGAGTCATAGAGGGGTGTCATAGAGTTGAATTCCAAAATTCCAGCAACTGAGTACGAGACCCCGATTATAGGTCGTAAAGTACCTTTCGTATGGTGTGTCGACTAGTTCTCGTATTTTGTTTAGGGTTTGAATTTAATTATTATAAATAGGTCTTTTAGGTTATTTTTCATAAGTTTTCACCTAGTACTTAGAGAACTAAATATTTTGAGAGAGAAATTGTAAGATCATATTGGAGAGTCTTTGAGATAACTTGTGCTTTAAGTCAATCTTTAGGCTTGTGATTTTCATTGAAGTTGGATTGCTTGTTCCTAATTTTATTGTGTAAATGCTTAATTATGTCTTCTCAATTCATAATTTTTGCATCTACGCATAGAATGAGTAGCTAAATCCACTATTAAGGTTGTGGGAACTATGAAGAACTAATAAACCAAAATTGGATAATTCACAATTCTTAGAAGGTGTATATGCATGTATTAGTTAACTCTCTTCATTTTGCATGTTTTCTAGTGGTGGCCAACATTAGAACTTGCGTAGTGTTACTGACCAAACCAAGCTAGTAATGAATAGGAAAAGAGATAATTAATAAGATTCGATTGATGTGTTCTCATCTAATCTACCAAACGTTGATGTGTTCTCGTCTAATCTACCAAACTTTGATGTGTTCTCATCTAATCTACCAAACCGGGCCAAGGGGATATTATACTGGACTAATAGGTAATGATTAGTAATGCACACTATGGAGATGGGCCAACTCACATAGTAAAATTAACCTCTCACCTTTGACCAAAAGGCTTAGTGAACTTAAATTACCGTCCTGCATACTATACACTAGAAGCAAATTAGGTTATCCAGTAATACTGTGTTGGGTAATCATAGGAAACAATACCCTGGTTTCTCTCCATATTGAATTCTCTCTTCTGATAGTTAGTTTAGTTTACTTTTCTTATTGATCATTGCAAAGACCGCCCCCCTCTTTGGGGAATTAAGTTGGTTAACCATTCAGATTTCAAATTGGTGAATCTACGTATTTCCTATGAGATCTAACCTAACCTTATTTAGGTTAGATATCTTGACAATGACCATTTTATCCTCTAAATAGGACATTTAACTTGGGAAACATCAAGATTTTGGCACTGTTACCGGGGAATATGGCTAGACTTAGAGAATTCAATAGTAATTCAAGTATTAATCCTTAGTTCCCTTTGTTTTACTTTTTTGGTTGTTTTCGTTCTTTTTCAGGGTCTAGGTGTAGTGCATGCCAAAATCGTGGAGTCAAGGCAATTCCTTAACTCCATTTGATCCAGTGGAACGTTAAGAAGAATGGCTCAAGACAACACCAACAACGTGGCCAATACAACTCTGAACAGGAATAACAATGAGGAAACTGGGAATGAGAACCCACCTCCTTTCGAGGATATTCCATAGCCTCAGGATTTCAATGCCAATGCTTACTAGTGAAATCAGTACAGGTTGAATCCTATGGCTTTGGAGGTGACTGGAGCTATTGTGTCGCCACTACTACCGACAGACACAAAGTTCACAGTCTCGAGTGGGTTACTTCATATACTGTAGAACCATGGGCTATTTGTAGGCTTAACATCGGACGATCCTCATAGGCACCTACACAATGTGGAATTCATCTGTAACAGTGTGATGGGAACATAGAATCTGTTTATGGATGTTGTGGGACTTCGTTTCTTCCTATTGTCACTTACGGGAAATGTTGAAATATAGCTATCTGAGCTCCCGTACAGTTCAATCACCAGTTGGGCACACTTGCAGAAGGCCGTTTTGGAGAGGTACTTCCCTAGATAGAAGAAGCTTAAGTTAAAGGACCAGATCAACAACTTTGAGCAACTTCCTGGTGATTCAATCAGCACTACTTGGGAGTGATTCGCAAAATGTTTGAGGAGCGTCCCTGACCACAACATAGTTGATAACACCTTGGTGGAGATCTTATACTATGTCATGATGATAACAGTCAGAACTATGTTGACACTATCATGGGGGCATGCTTTTAGATCAACCATTTGCAAGGATCGCCGAATGCATGGAAAGAGTGGTCAAGACAAATCGTGTATGGGGACAGCATGACAAATCATCCACTAAAAGTTCATGTGCTTCCAATGTGGGTTCAGAGCAAGCCAGAACTTATGAGGAAATTATGCAGCAACTTGTTCAGATTTGCAACGGTATGGAGATGATGATGAAGTAGAGCCAAGAGAGTGAATGCAGTGGTTCATCAACCTCCACATGAACCTATGTACGAGGAGCCATACTATGAGGAGGATGAATGTTTTGTTTCTGATCAGACGGAGGGTTTCCGGGCTAATGCCCAAGGGTCCTATCAGGATTATTGGGGCCAAGCTCAATGAAACCAAGGTCGGAACTCTGGTAAAGATGGAGCTTATATGGATAACTGCAGAGGTTATTATGATAGGAATAGGGGTCCAAATGCAGATTGGGGTTGCAAGAAGGCTTCAGAAATATTCCTTATATGCCATCACACAACCGCGACGGACGTACAAGCTGTTCCAGAATTGAGGAGATGTTTGATTGCCTATTGAAGCAGGCTGAGACATAGGATGAGACTCTAAGGGGCGTGAAATCAGAGATTTCAAGTATCAATCTGAAAATAGAGTCTCACTTTGTGGCTATCAAACAGCTAGAACAACAGTTTGGTTAAGTGTCGGTGCAACTTAATAGGCATCGGAGGGGGTATACTGCCTAGAAATACAGTTCAAAATACTAAAAATGATATGTAGTGTATGGCGGTCACTACTCGGGGTGGAAAAAGCACCATTGATCCTCTCATGTCAGTTGATACAGGAGATGTTTCAGAGGAGATGATTGTAGAAAAGGATATAGATGAAGGAGATGATCATGGCAAGGATAGGGTGAGTAAAGATGTTGATGCACCACAGAGGTTGAAGCCCATTCCAAGGCCTTCTCCTCTCTTCCCTCAGATAATCAAAAAGAGGGAGGAGAAAGGCAAGTTCAAGCACTTTCTCTCTATGCTGAAGCAACTCTCAATCAACATGTCTCTCATTGAGGAATTGGATAAGATATCATGGTATGCTAAGTACATGAAGAACTTGGTCACGAAGGAGCACACTGTGAGTCAGGATCTCTCCCGAGAGCTTCAACATTGCAATGCCATTACTACACGTTCCTTATGTCATGACTTGGACCTGGGGTCTAGGAGTGACATGGCGAATAAGAACGGAGAGTCCCCAAATAACTAAAGCAAGAAGGGAGAAAGTTGACTTTGAGAAACAAATTCACATCATCAGTTCGGAAGTGTATTCAAATAGTAAACACATAGTTCTAAGGGATGGAAAAGTAGGACTTACGCTAAAGAGATATCACAGGGAACAGGATTAACATGGATTCACATAACACATAGCACATAAAGACTAAGGAGAGGATAATTATGACTCACTCTTTGGGGGCGCTTCGGGAGTTAGGATCTTCCACATTTCCACATCAAAACATACATACTTATCATAATTCTCAAAGCCAAACAATAATAGCCATATCAAATAGATAACCATCGTAAACTCCAAACTACAACACATAGCACATATCCGTACAAGAGTCTACAAGATGTCTAGCAATGCCTCAAGTCATAAGATGGGACGGGGCTAAGACATGTCCTTGGCTCACCCTCAAGTAAAGATAGTATAAGCAAAAGCTACATAAGATAGAGGAATGGTGGCTTGTTCTTGGAAGATAGGACTTGCCACAACAAGCCAAAACTTGAGATCCCAGCTAAAGTCATACAGTGGATGATTGTAGTCCTCGGTCCCTACATGGTGAGATCATGTAGTCAAAAGTACGCCTTAGTACATTTGAATGTACTAAGTATGCATAAAAACCTACATATGATGTTAGTTGACAAGCACACATAATATAGAAAGGGATATATATAACAAGGAATGTAGTATAACAAGATGCTACGAAGTTATTGATACATGAAATACAAATTATGCTTATACATAGAGGGGGATCTAACCATGACTAACATCTCAAACCCATGCGAGCTATTACATGAATTTGCCCGATGTCAACCTCCTATCGGGTGAAAGAACATTACTTGCCAAAGGTAATCTACACCACACCTTAAGAACTGGTCATTTCATATATGGTGGCCATATTTCTTACGACCCGGTCACTTTGAAAGGATTTCAATATGAAAACATATCATATCATAAATAAATATCTATCCCTTACGATGCGGTCATTTTGGTGATGACTACCATTCCTATGCTGGCACATAGTTCAAGAAAAGTGAGAGAGCCCTTGGGGATAGCCCTAACACCCCCTATGCATCGGTGCAAAATCGTTATCCCATAAGAATACATATATATATATATATATATATATATATATATACACATACACACACACACACATGCTTTCAAAAAAGGTATTAGACATTTCCAAAACCATTTCAATGCTTAGGCTTAAAAGCTAAACACCATTCATGATAATTCATACTTAGGCTCAAATGCCAAATCATAATTCATAGTCATAATACTCATGCATAGAAATAACTCATTCATACATACATAATGGTGTAAGCAACCATAATTCTCAAAGAGCCATAATCATAGACATATATATGATCACATTGTTGTCATAATCGATATCTTATCAAAAATCATATACTTAACATAATTGGGCTTAACCCATTTCATAATTTTCATAAATATCTAATTTCATGAATGCATATTCCATGAATGATGTGAGAATAGCATGGGTAATTGATATTCAATCTAAAATCAACAAGATAATATGAAATTCAAGTGAAAATATAATTAAATCCATATTTAAAATCATAATATAATCACTCATGCAGACAAGCCTTGAAAAGTGACATGCATATTCATAATTTTATAAACTCGATGTAAATCATCATAATAGGGCTTAAAGTAACTTAAAATCACCAAATATGTACAACCCACACATCAATTTAATTTAATAAATCTAAATAATAAAAATCCATATTAAAAGGGAGCTTAAACTCATGAGTTTGATTGAAAAGATTTGGGTCTCCTTGATTGGAAGTAATCAAGGATCAAACCCACATACCACCACCAAGATGAAGAAACCCAAATGAATTTGAAGAAGAATTGAGTCCTCTTGAACATCTTCAAGAGTTCTTTGGAATAGATTCTAGAGTGGCTTGAGTGAATTAGTCTTGAATTAGGGTTTTGAAATTATTGCAGGAGAGGTTTAGGAATATAAAGGGGGGTTTAAAGGTCTTAAAACATCTCAGAGATGGGGTCAAAATATAAAAATTATCTCAACAAAATACCCCATTAAATTATACCCGCAACATCTCACGCTTAGCTTCACGGGTCGTGAAGCCTCCTATCTATCCCAGATAGATTCTACGAAAAGGGTCATAATGTTTTTCTCAGAACTCAAAATGAGGTGAGACCAAGTGCATTGGAATGATAATTCAAAGAACTTCAATTGTATATGTGATGGTCCACCCAGTTCATTTTGTGCTAAGAGATATGCCCATTTAAAGTTCATCCTTCAATCGGTACTCGTGAAATACTTAGCCAATGAAATTCCTTTGAACTTGAGTTGATGTAGGAGACCCATGATGACCTTAAGTAACATAAATAGGCTTGAATTGAAGGATTGAAGGTGAACCTAGATTGAGATTAAAGATCTCATACTTAGAAAAGTTTTACGAAATTAACTCCATGGAGGGCCACAAGGCCTATATCAAGTCACATGAGTCGTGTGACTAGCAGTGTAACTACACTTAGGCCAAAAATAGTCATTTCAAGCTTAAGGCCATTCACACGATTCGTGAGGTGTCTCACAGCCCGTGTGGGGTCCAAGTATTACGTGCCTTAGCTCGAAAATGCACACCATGGCCACACTCCCAAAATTTAAGGCCAAGTGTAGTACCACTGGAGGCCACACGGGCCGTGGAGTCTCCCTTGAGATGACACTTGGTCTAAATTTGTCTAAAAATAAAATCCTCATGTTCCAATGAAGTCGTACAATATCCGAGTCATTACATCAGCTCCCCCTTAGGAATATTCTTCCTCGAATATGGTAGAACAAGGCTTGACTTAGAATATGAAACTTCCAAACACAAGGTACAATGCATAATTCATCATTTGAAATCATCAAGCCATTAAAACTCATATCAAAACGTATTCAAATCATTATAAAACATCATAAAATAAATTATATTCATGCACACATATGCATGTGATGTCATGAGACTTAAGAGCGAAAGAATTACGACCATTGAGGATAGGAAGAATCTAATAACATAGGCTTAAGTTGATAGGAAAGGATAAAGGTATTGCCGCATCCTACTTGCTCCCACCTCCCACATAGCACTTTCCACATGTTGATTTTTACAAAGCACCTATCCAAAGCCACATCCTCGTAACGAAGCCACTTCACTTGCCTATCCAAAATTTCCACCACAAATTTCTCATAAGGTATGTTCTCCTCAAACTCCACCCCTTCCAAAGGCACAATATTACTATGATCACCGTCCAACTTTCTCAACTTAGACATATGGAGAACTGGGTAAATAGAGTTCAAATTTGGAGGCAATTCCAATCTATAACTCACATTCCTAATAGACCTTATAAGGACTTTCATACAGAGAACTTAACTTGCCCTCCTTTCCAAAATGCATCACACCCTTCCTAGGTGGGGTCTTCACATACACCCAGTCACCAATACAAGACCCATGCTCCTTTTTCTAATATCCAAATAAAACGTTTTGATCACTTTGAACAATCTTCAACTTTTCCCTAAATAATCTCACTCTTCCATAGCCTCTAACAATAAATTTGGGACTATAGAAGTGATCTCATCTTACTCAAACCATCCCACCAAAGACCTACACCTTCTACCACACAAAGCCCCAAGCAGTGTTATACCAATGCTAGCTTGACAGCTATTGTTGTAAACAAACTCAATAAATGGTGGATGATCACCCCAATCAACCTTGAATCCCAACATACAAGACCTCGACATATCCTCCAAAGTTTGAATTGTCCATTCAGCTTGCTCAACGGAATGAGGATGAAAAGCACTTCTTAACTTCACCTTAGTGACAAGTCCCTCTTTGTGATTATTTCCGAAAGTGAGAAGTAAATCAAGTACCGCAATCCAACATATTAAAAGTAGGCATACCTTTTGATCAACCAACTCCAAATGACATAACTTGGCATTTGTTTTCAACATTAAGAGTAGTCTTAACCGATAAGAAGTAATCCAACTTAGTCATCCGGTCAACAATACCCCAAATTGAATCAAATTGCTTTCGGGTTCAAGGCAAACCAACCGCCAAATTCATATATGCCTCTTCCCACCTCCAAGTGGAAATTTTAATATCTTAAGTCAAACTACCGGATCTTTGGTGTTCTACCTTAGCTTGTCGATAATTAGGGAATTCCGATATGAACTTGGCTATATCCTTCTTCAAACCATGTGATCAATACACTTCTCTAAAACCCTTGTACCTCTTAATAGATCTTGGGTGAATCAAACAATGAGAGTTATGGGCCTTAATCATGATCACCTCTCTAAGACCATCGACATAAAAAACACACAGTCGATCTTGGTACCAAATTACACTATCTCCCCCTTGGAGAAAACCTCTATCTTTTTTTCTGCAACCAAATTCTTCAACTCAACTAATGGTGGTTCTAAGTCTTACCTTCACTTAACATCCACATCTACAAAGATTTGACCCTATTCCGAACATGGATACCACCATCATTGGAGTTGGCCAACCTAACACCCAATCTAGCCCAACGATAACATACTTTGCCAACTCTCCTTTCCCTTTGGTAACATGAGCCACACTTCCAATCGATAGCCCAATAAGAGTGTCAACTATAGTGTTGGCTATACCCGGTTGATATCGTACACCCATGTCGTAGTCCTTAAGGAGCTCCAACCTTCTCCTTTGCCTCAAGTTAAGACCCCTCTGAGTGATTACATATTGCAAACTCTTGTGATCGGTGAAAAAGTCAACCTGCACCCTATACAAGTAGTATCTCAAAATTTTCAAGGCAAACACCATCACTGATAACTCAAGATCATGAGTCGTGTACTTATGCTCATGCACCTTCAATTCCCTTGATGCATAAGCTACCATTTTACCATGTTGCATAAGTTCACAATGCAACCCAAATCGAGCAACATCACAATACATTACTAACCTATCCAATTGTGCTAGTAAAGTCAAAACAAGAGCCAATGTAAGTCTATCTTTCAAAGTTTGAAAACTCTTCTCACACTCACCCAACCATACAGACTTTGCCTGTTTTTTATTTGACTTCGTCAATGGAGATAAAATAAATGAGAAACCTTCAACAAACCTTCCATAATAACCAGCCAACTCAAGAAAACTTCAAATACCTAGAGGAGAAAGCTTGTCAAACAATGCACACCTTTACCAACCCTCTTTTGACCTCATCTATAGGATTAGCTACAACATCTTCCTTGACTGGATTGCATTACGAGCCCAAAGTAACTCTCCTTACCTAGTACGGAGGGAATAGAGAAAGGAAATCTTAAGACACATTCCATGGAACGATAAGAATCATCAAAAATTGAAACATTTTCTAAAACGCCTTGTCACCTCCTACTCATATATATGGCGTGCTTCACACCTATGAATAAGACTCTACTTGACGTGGCATGTTAGACTCCAAGGACCATTTATAAACCTAGTGCTCTGATACCATTTCTTTCACGAATTGTCCCTAGGATCTAGGAGTGACATGGCGAATGGAAACCCAAAAGTCCCCAACAATCCTCAAAGTATCCAAATTCACTTCATTGGTTCAGAAGCGTATTCAAAGAGTAAACAACAACAACAACATACCCAGTAAAATCCCACAAGTGGAGTCTGGGGAGGGTAGAATGTACGTAGAATTTACCACTACCATAAAAGTGAAGAGGTTGTTTCCTAGGAACCCTCATCTCAAAATCCGTATGCAGAAAGAACTAGATATGATAAAAGGGAAGGGAATAGAACAGAAAGAGCGACTAATAGTAAATAACTCATGGCAGTATGTAAATAGGATAAAACTAACACATAATATGACAGATAATGGGAACACATGATAATAAACACCTAACCCTACCATTAACCTGCTACTCTAATTTGCGATCTCTACTTCTTTCTATCTAAGGTCATGTCCTCAGTGAGATCAAGTTCTGTCATATCATGTCTAATCACCTCCCCCCAGTACTTCTTTGATCTTCCTGTACCCCTCCGAGTAACTCCCAGAACCAACCTCTTGCACCTCCTAACAAGAGCATCGATACTCCTTCTCTGCACATGTCTAAACCATCATAGTCTCACTTCCCTCATCTTTTTGGCCACCGGGCGACCTCCAACTTCTCCCGAATGGTCTCATTCCTAACCTTGTCGCTCGTAGTGTGACCATACATCCATCTCAGTATCCTCACCTCTACAATGTGCATCTTCTAAACATGTGCCTTTTTAATTGGTCAACACTCCACTCCATACAACAACAATGGTCTAACCACCACTTTATAAAACTTACCTTTGAGTTTAGGTGGTATCTTCTTATCACTCAATACTCCAGAGGCAAGCCTCCATTTAGTCCATGTTGCCCCAATACGATGTGTGACATCATTATCAATATCACCACTACTCTAGATGATGGACCCAGATATTTAAAGTTTTTCCTATTGGGGATAGGTTAAGTGGTAAGCCTCACATCACAGTTTGCTTCATCCCTCTCAACACTGAATTTGCACTCCAAGTATTCTGTTTTGGTCCTGCTCAATTTGAATCCTTTAGACTCCAAGGCATGTCTCCAGGCCTCCAACCTATCATTAACTTTAGTTTGAGTCTCATCAATCAGTACTATGTCGTCTGCAAATAGCACACACCATGGTACCTCCTCCTGGATAGATCGTGTCAACTCATCCATCACCAAGGAAAATAAGAAAGGGCTCAACGCAGATTCTTGGTGGAGTCCCATCTCAACAGGAAATACTCTGAGTCTCCTCCCATCGTTCTTACCTGAGTTTTGGCTCCATCGTACATATCCTTAATCGCCCTGATATATGCCACTGGGATACCTTTCGCCTCTAAACACCTCTATAAGACATCCCTTGGGACTTTTTCATATGCCTTCTCGAGATCAATGAACACCATATGAAGGTCCAAAGGGGGGAAAAGTAGACTCACGCTATGGGGATATCATAGGGAAAGGGATTAACATGGATTCACATAACACATAGCACACAAAGACTAAAGGGTGGATAAGTATGACTCACTCTATAGGGACAATTCGGGACTTTGGATCTTGCATATTTCCATATCTAAAATATACATACTTATCATAATTCTCATAGCCAAACAACAATAGTCATATCTAATAGATAACCATAATCGCAAACTCCAACTACAACATATAGCACATATTCGTACAAGAGTCTACAAGATGTCCAACAATACATCTAGTCATAAGATGGGACGTGGGCCAATACATATCCTCGGTTCATCCTTTAGACAATGTGGCCCCAATGGCCTTGTCATATGCATTTCCTTTTGGCTTTTTATTACTGTTTACTTACTTGAAAGCATGTTGAATGAGGAAATCCCTTATAATATGTATAGAAAGTACATAGATACAAGTTGGTTCTCCCGAGCCTTATCGACAACGGGTGTCAGTCCGCCTTAACGGGACTTTGGGCATGACATACTGCTTATCCTTAGTCAAAGTAGCCAACGGCGCACCCCGAACCGCAATAGTTAGTGCAAGATCAATCTCAACTCTAGGACCCAATGATAGCTGCTCTATCGGACCATGAACCATAGGAGCCTGATGCTAATTTGGAGTCTGAGCTCCTTCTCCATTCTAAGAATCGCTTGGCATGCTTATCGTAATACCACTCTGAGCAAAACTCTCAAGTATACTCAGCACCCTCAATAAAGTATCCTGCAGTAAAGGTGCAGCTATGTGCCCTAGAGGAACTTGGTTCCCTCTAATATAATTCGTAGGCTTTAAAGAGACATCCCTAGCATGGCCTCTCACTTGTTCAGCTCCACGAGCATGAGCTCTAGCTTGAGCTCTACCTCTACCCCTTATTGAGGCCTCAACAACTATCTCTAGAGCTGCCTCACCGCTACCACCAGCAACAGTACCTCTTGTCCTTGCCATCTGTCAAAAGAACATAAGCACAACTCAGTACTAATGAACATAACCACATACGAGAAGAGAGAATAAATAAAAAGAAGTTTCTTAACACTCTTCATAGCCTCTCAAAGATAAGTATAGATTTCTTTGTGCCAATCCTTAAGACTCTACTTAGACTCAGCTTATATGCACGTGAGATCTATCAATATGGGGCTCTACTACCATTCTGCCATGACCCAAAATGGACATGATGACACTCGTCTTATCCCACCAAGACAAGTTAGCCAAAAATTTAATTATAATAATAAAACATGAAGGATAACAAAATAAAAGTTTAATTTTAATGTAAGTCAACTTAATTAAAAATTCCCCCAAAACCTGGTTGTCTCGCGCACAAGCCTCTAATGTGTTATAATAGATTTGAAAGAAAATATAAATCTTAAATGATATTGTCTCTGAAGTAGAAAAAAATCATAAATAGGAGTGAGAAGTTCACTTGGATGACAAACAACTACCTCAAGCAATCTCCATAGGAAGCCTCAGACAGGAAGAATAGAAGGTATCACGAGGATCGAGCATCAAAATCGATAAAAATGTAGTATCAAGGGGTGAGTACCAAATACACGGAAACCAACAAGTGAATTTCACAACCTTTGTTAAGTATATAGAATCTGGTGCGTCCTTATGTGAGGTGTTGAGAATAATATTGAAAGGTTTATTGAGTTGATGTTGATGTTGTGTCAAGAATATGTTATTGTAAATTATGCATTCTATTAAAAATTGGTCATCTTCACTTTATTGTGTAAACATGGCTTTTTGCATTGATTTTTGTAACAAGTGTTACGTGAATTGAGCAAGAATAAGAATCAAAAAAGATGTACCATTTCGAGGGATGTGTTAGACGCCGGGATGGATACTATGATTCGAGGATCATGTCTCACATCGCGACGAATACTATGATTCGAGAGTCATGTCACATGCTATGATGAATACTATGATTCAAGGGTCGTGTCGCACACCACGATTGATGCATGGACTAAAAGTCCCCTATAGATCCTGGAATGAGAGACAATGGGTGTGTATCACTAGGCTAGTCATGCATCATTATACTTGACATTATTGTATATGCATTGTATTGCACATCTTTATCATGTATTAACTTGTGAGTGCCTTTTGTGAAACTTATGATGGATGCACTTGATCCCTCTTGTTATTGTTCTATAATAGTTGGTGTGATATTATTGGGTTATACGATATGTAAATTGTGAACTGTTAGTATGGGCTGGTTTTTATGCAGGTTGTATTTGTGGAGGTACAGTTAGAGTATTAGGAGTACCCATAATCTATAATACTTGATTTTGTGTTTAGCAGTTCACTTGTTGGGTACCGTATGTTTTGTACTCTCCCATTGCTCAAGCCCAGGTCTTCGTGATATACTCTTTCTTCCTTGTCTGAGGCTTCCTGTGGAGATTGTCTGAGGTAACTATTTATCATCATAGCGGACTCTTCACTCATATTTATGATTTTGTCCTACTTTAGAGATAAATCATTTGAGACTTGTATTTTCTTTCAAATCTTTTGTAACACATTAGAGGCTTGTCCACGTTATAACCAGGTTAGGAGAATATTTAATTAAGTTGACTTATATCCGCAGTTAAACTTTTATTTTTATGATCCTTCCACATTTTATTGTTATAATTGGATTTTTGGTCGTCTTGTGTTGGTGGGATAAGATGAGTGTCATCACATCCATTTTGGGTCGTGACATTAACAAAATATGATCATTTTGATCCCAAATAAAATAAGTAGAACTATACAAAATATTCATAAAATATACCCTTTATATTATATTTAAATTAAATGTATGTTTACAGAAATCTATTATTGTTACATTTGCTTAGAATTGTGTAAGCTAGTTATGGAAAAAAATCTTAGTAGAGAGTGTTACTCCGGAATGAGGTTTGTCAAGTCTGAACTTGAATTAGTTGGACTTCGATGCGGATTATTAACATCGGATGAATAATTTAAAAAATGTATACTCTTATGCAATATTAAGAATTTTCAAATATTTATTGTATTCAATTTAGTAAAATTGACGTGGCACACACATACAACTTACGTACACTAAACTAGTTATTACAAATAATTTGAAGAGTATTGTGATCATCTCCATAAATGAACAAATAGTTGAATGTTTTTTAGATCAACTAAAACGACAAAAAAACTACAAATAAAGATCAATTATTTATCATGATGTATTGAAAATATAGATAACTTTCATAAGTAAAAGAAAAAAGATAACAAAACTAACTAGTGCGACTCTTTACAAACCATGTCTTTGTTGAGACACCTAAAATCACCTTAATATTTTAATTTTACTATATATTTTCAAACTCCTTAATTATTA
>JAOTQR010115158.1:0-25050 GCA_025774065.1 Solanum ossicruentum | reverse complement strand
ACGCGTTGCACTTTTCCCATTGTTCTTCTAACTCAGGACCATAATCAGACTTTCTACACGTTCCGAGCATGAACCCTTGCTTGCTCTTGGTGCGAAGTGTGATGAGCAGTGATCGACTCCATAGAGAGTAGTTTTCAATGCCCGTGAGTTGCACTGAGGTGAGTACGCTCCCAGGCATGTCCAATGGATGAAGATACAGAGGGTGGTTCCTATTCTTCTCCACGACATCAAGTAAATCAGTCGATTTATCAATCGATTCGCGAATGGATTCACGGCCTCCAGTCGACTCGCGACTGGTTTCTCCGATTTTTGTCATCCTTGAGTTTGCTCAAGCCTTGTTCCCGTCGTCGTTGCTGTCCTTAGAGGCAGCGCTCTGATACCATGAACAATTTTCACGGGGTTGCCATCGTTGAAGACGGTGGATTTTTGGGATTAGGGCAAAGCCCTGATTTTCAGTTTTGTAGAAGGAAAATATGAATGTATTATTATGTTTATGTACAGTATACATGTATATTTATATACTCTTCTCTATATTACTTATAGTGTGCCTCATGATGTAGGACAATCTGACTAAAATAATAAATTGACTAATACAATAAAATTAATTAATTAGTCATCCAATACCTTCCCATGCCACATGGCATAACAAGTGAGCACCATTTATTTAAAATGCGTGAAAGGTTAAAAAAATCACATCAACCTTAATTTTTCCTTTTTTTTTTAATTTCCTTCAATTTTTAATTTACCAACTACAAGAATACCCTTCTTCTTCACATTTAACATTTCCTCCATCAATGGTGACCTCAAAACAAGGCCTATTTTTTTTCGTTTTCATTTTTAATTGCTTGATTCTCTTTCTCTTCCCTTTCCCATTTTTTTATGATTATTTTTTGTCAATGTAGACTTTCGGCAAAGTTAACAATTTCATGATTGGATGACAATTTCGTAAGAAGATTTTGGAATTGTAAAAATATGGTAGCAAATAAAACTCTACAAAATTTCAAATCAAAATTTAATAGGTTATAAAAACATGAAGCTGAGAGGTGTTTTTAAGCCTATCAATAGTTTAGACGAAACTAATAATTCGTGCCAAGTTCGAAGGTGTATTTAAACTTATTTTGCCAAGTTGAGAAGTATTTTTAAGTCTATCAATAATTTAGGGACGAAATTAATAATTTGTGCTAAGTTCGAGGGTGTTTTTAGTACTTCTCTCTTCCATCTACAAAACCGAAAAACCATTTCTCTTGGGGTTTGATTGATTTTTTCTTCTTCGAAAACTCCTTTCCAAATTTTTGAACCAAATGCCACCTAAGTTCCATTACTGTGATTTTATCCACTGCTGCTGCTGTATAGTAACGTTGTTTGAGTGGTGAACTCTTTCTATATTTTTGATGGTGTAATTTGAGATAAATGATTGTCACTTGGTCTTATTGTAGATATGCTACCATAATGCACTCAATTGTAACTATTTTTGGTTAAATTAAGTAATTTGACCATCGAATTATTTTTGAATCATAGTGTTCTAAACTATAACATTTTCATTTGCCACTCAAGAGAACAGTCAGTTGGCGACTGAATGAAAAAAAACTTATCAATAGCAGGCTTGTCAGTGTGTTAATTTATGGAAATCACTAAATTGGAAAGTAATTTCTTGGTCCCCTTATAAGCCAACTCTTTAATGTTGAACTTCATTTAGATGAATTAGAACTTTCAATCTCCCCATTGTCCTTTCCTTTCTAATTAAAAATATGGCATTGTGATAGTTGCTCTCTAGAATCACATACACACAAAGAACTATAAGGTCTAAGGATAAAATAATGGTGTGAATTACCTAAAAGTCTGTTTGGTCATCTAGCTGGATTAACTATGTTTCCCTTGTTTTTTGAGGGCATGTGGTGTGTAGCCATTGGAGGAATTAGGTGTAGCTGCTTTTGCTGCATTTAAAAAAATTTTCTTTGGGGTCGTTGGGGTATTTTGAATGAAGAAGAAGAAAAGGGTTGTGAGGTGTATGTTGTTGTTTGAAAGAAGAAAGGAGAAAGGTTGGTGGGTAATTGGTGAAAGTGAGAAAACCAGACATGTGGGCCCCCATATGATGAAAAGAAAGTCAAAAGAGAAAAAAAAGTAAAAAGGAAAAGAAAAAGGGAAAATACGTGGGGCTGGAAAAAATGCGGGGTTGAATTTAAATACAAGACGAATTAAATTAAATCAACTAACGAGCTTCTTTAAAATTATCTATGCGAAATAATTAACTTGATTATTATCTGGCGAATTTCAAAAATAATTTGTAAAATAAACAAAAATATAATCTCTTTTTTTGAATAATTATGAAAAAGTACGTAATTACATACGTACAAAGTATATGAAATAACATAAAATATTTTTTTTAAAAATAATTATTTCAACTTACAAAAAATTGAAGAAACTCAATAATAAATTTATAATGTGGATGGTCAAAATTGGGTGTTAACAATCACCTACATTTGAGCAGAATCTGTAGATCATTGGAACAAGTGACTTATGTATAAGAAAACAACCAAATATAAAAAAGAAAAATGAAAACAATAGAGGTGTATGGTGGAGCAACAATGTTGCCTCTTGTCATCCTAAGATCAAACGACTCTAAATCTGATCGAAAAGGGAAGATCTCTTGATTACCAGTGGACCAACATTTCTTCAATTTTACTATATTAAAGCTCTTGCCCTGCAGTTTGTAGAAGATAACTCTCTTGCCATCCAACATCAAAGCAATGCCTGCACTGTAAAACCCAACCCTGGTTGAAAGTCTTGCCATCTTCTCTACATTTTCAATGTCCACCTCCATCCTCAACTCCCAATCTTGTGTTCCATTATTGAAAATCCAAAGCTTCATCCTTTTTGGTGACAAACAGATACACCCAAGCTTCGTCTTATACTAAAAGAACTTGTGAAATGGATAATAATCTTTGTATTCATCAAAACTGGAATTTGGAAGAGAGAACCTTGGAAATGCCTCTTCCACATCATAGTTTAAAGCCATCACCTGATTACTATTTAGTTTGAAATAAATCAAACCATCTGCATGCACAAGAGGAGTAACTTTGTTAAAGAATGATCGTGAAGGGATCAACAAATTAAATCTTTTCCTTGTCTCCACTCTCAAGATTCTGAATCAAAATTCCCTTGTCGATAGTAATCGAGCCCTTGTTTCCAATAATGATGATAAGTCATCCAAGATGACGACAATCTTATAATTTTCAAGTGCGGAGGATTTGATTTCAGCACAATGAAAGCAACTTTAATTTGTCAGTACAATAACGAATTCTTGAATTAGGAAGTTTTTCCATTGATTAGTGCTAGGCATACAAATTGTTAGGATCGAATATCATCACACACTCAATTTGTAAAGAAGAAGAAGAGGAAGAAAAATTTGAAGAAGAAGTAGTCACTCTATCTCTCTCTCTCTCTCTAAAGGAGGAGAACCAACGTACTAGGATGCAATATGATGAATTGTATGCTTCTGTCAATATGACAAGATGATGTGATCTAAATGAAATTAGAACAAAGGGAAAGCAAAGATAGACCCGATAGACAATTGGAGAACAACAAGATAGATAGCATAGAAGAATAACTGCAAATGATCACAGTCCAAAGTCAACAAAAATCGTCTAAACGAGATTCAAGAAGAAGCAAAGACAATGACTAAAATAATAGAATTAAATTATTTAAAGCAAACATAGGTAAGTAACTTGAATTCAAAATGTTTAAATATAAAAAAAGTGTACACCAATCTATTTACACATCAATACACCCCCATAATATGATTCTATTACACTAGCGGAGTTTTGATCCCAAACTTAGAACTCAAAAACTCCTTTCAACAATCCCTGCAACATCACTGATGAGGACATCATATTTGCCAATAAAATTAATGATAAAAACAACACTTTTAGAAAAAAATGTATTGCAAAATAAATTTTTTGAGTTGACAAAAAAAAAAGTAATCTAGACTCCTACTATAACATTTCATTTTTGGGGAATCTTAGTAGCTCATTTGGTTGGCTCCCTAAACTCCCACCTTAGCTTGTTGGTGAGGGTTCAATTTCACACTTTATAATCCCTTCCCCTTCCCCAACCCCCATTTTTTTTTAAAAACAAACATCTCATCTCACAACAAATCATTGACTGTCTACCCACAGATACGTTGCCAAGACTTCCTCTGTACCTAATAACAATTATTGTACTAATTAAAAGAACTCTACAAATCTCAATGATATAAAAATAGAACTGCCACTTCCTATTAGGGATTCCAATAATTAATATAGATGTCCCCTATTTATAGAAAAAACACTATTAAAAGAATAGAATATAGCAAGCAAAATATTCCTAGCACCACAGTTACTACAATAAAAAACACTTGTATTAAAACTAAAATATCTATCTCTATCAACTCTATAATAATAGAATTTTTGAATCTACCACAAAATGCCAAGAATCTCCTTTTTAGCTCAGCAGAGAAGATAATAAGAAAACTGAGCTATTTCCACTACCAAAAGGGTCACTAGAAACATAAGCTCAAATGACTCCAATGAACAACTAAACTCCCTTTCTTACACCTCTCTCTACATTCCTAATATTTTTGATGACCTTGGGAGAACACCTTTTATGCAACTCTATCTCTACACACCCCAGAACAGCAACTCAATACCATAACTATGACTAGAAATGAGTACGTAGTCTATAGGACTAGGATTTGTCATTTACAACTTTGGTGGAACTACAAGATGTGGTGGTAGTAGTAAGTAATCCCTATCAAATATAGATGTCCCCCTATTTATTGAAAAATCCATGAAATGAGTAGAATATAGCAACCAACATATGTTTTTTAGTACCACAGTTACTACATTAGAAGATACTTTTATTAAAAAAAAATACCTATATTTATCAACTCTATAATAATAGAACTTCCGAATATATCAAAAAAATGCCATGACTCCTCTTTTTAGTTTAGCTGATAAAATGACTAGTGAACAAAGCTCTATCTACACTACCAAACAGACAACTAGTAAGTCAAGTTCAAACAACTCCAATGAACAACCAAACTCCTTGTCCAGCCCCTTTTAACATTTTTGATGACCTTAGGAGGGACACTTTTTATACAACCCAAGCTCCCCCCCACCAAGATATGGTGATAGTAGTACTAAACCTAACATTCACTGTCTATGTAGTCTTGGAAGGAATGAGTCTAGGGATGGAAGGTTAGAACAACCACCCCTGGATGTCTTCAGTCTTACAATATTCGTTGTTATTTCCTTTCCCCTAAAGTTTGTTCTACTATCATTCTTTTGGGGAGATGCCTCCATTCAACCCCTTGAACTAGGTAATGTGCAATAAACGTGCAATCTGATTTCCCAAATAGAAGAATCAGAAATCAAAAGACCATTCAAGCATAACATTGGATTATTTTCCAAATCTTAAGGCAAACTTAAAGAGGAAAACATTTGAGAAATAGGAATAGCAGTAAAGGGAAATAGAGAATGAATCTGAAATGAGGAAGAGAATATCAATACCAATGCCAGAAGCCACAATGAAGTGCAGCCTCAAGCAATTCAAAATTTTATATATCAAGGTTGTCGGTGATGGCACAGTGTTCTCTTTGTCCTGATTCGCTGCCTTGAGGTTCATTTTGCATGATCCTTATCAGCAAGACCACGAATCAGCATTACTTTACGAAAGAAAGAACTGCCATGAAATTTTTTATATAAAACAAGATGCTTTATAAAAGAAAGAACTGTTTGGCACCTACCTACTCACGCTACTCTTTTGAACACGACAACTAATACTAATACTCTTTTTTAAAATAGAAATTACTAATGGCGAGGAATCTAATTGGCAAAAACTTTGGGTAAATCAGGATATGATGATAGTATTGTGGAGTCGAACATTATGTAGTCTTAGAAGGAACGAGGTTAGGGATGGAAGCTTACAACAACCACCGCCGGATGTATTTAGTCTTACAACATCCCTCGTGTTCCTTCTTTTCTCAAAGTTTGTTCTACTATCATCTTTTTAGGGAGATGCCTCTGTTCAACCCCTTGAACTAGGTAACATTAATATTTGCCCACCTTAATTACTTCTTTCCTCAATAGATTATGCAACTGAAATCACTTTATGGAACATCCTAGTATTGAAGATAAAAACAACTCCATCCAACTCAATAAGAGTCCACACCAATTTGGAGCGAACTTTCCCCATGATTGTCTCAAATTATGTAGCCTGAAATTCTTAGGTACTATGTCCGAATCATCCCTCCTCTTCCTTAGATAGACTAGTACAAAATATAAAGTGGATCAAAATCTAGACAAGCTAGAGGAAATATTAGAATTGATAAGGGAAACACAAACAAAAATTATGATATTAAAAGAAATAAAAGTATAATTATTCAAAGAGATATTGATAAAATATGTATTCTTATTTACCCTGAACTTATGGAAAATCTTGATACACATATAGATTTCATGCTACAAGGAGATAGAAAATTGCACAATCATTATAAACCTAACCCTAATATATGGAAAACTTTTGGTTGTGGGTCAATTACCATGGATAATCATATCCCACTTGAGTAGTTATATGAATTTCATTATATTGAATTGTAGGGGGTGAAAATGGATCTAATTTTAGGAGAAGATTTAGGTACTTGATCGTCTGGCATAGGCCTCCTCTTGATGGATGACTTTTCTTTCACTAAAATGGTTCAACTTTCTACTGTGGGGTTCAACTTTCTACTGTGGGATCTGGTGGAATAGTTATTCTATAAGATGACTCCCAACTAGAGTTGGACGAGAACACATCTTCTGTCTAAGAAATTCATGCAATGATTAAGGTATGTTCAACTAGTGATTCATGGTTATTTTTAGTTGTATATATGCTAGTTTTTGCAGAACTAATCATAGGACTTTATTGAAAATTTTCAAGAAAATAAAATACACATATAATGGTAAATGTCTAATAGGTGGAGAATTTAATGAACTAGTTAGTAGTACAAAAAGGACAATAGCTAGACGCAATAATTAATCCTGTACTAGTGAATTTTGGAAAGTAGTTAATTATCATGACTTAATAGACATGGGCTTTAAAGGAGTAAAATGGGTGTGACTAAACAAGCTCTTTAAAAATAGAACAAAGCTTATCTTTGAAAGACTTTACCTCTTTTTTGCCAATGAAGAGTAGCTTTACCAATTTCCAAACACCTAAGTACAACACCTTCCCCATATTCTTTCTAACCACTTGCCCTACTCCTATCATTGTTTCAAAATCACAACAGTAAGTTTATAAGCTCTTTTGATTTAAACCCATGTGGACTTCTCACTTTGATTTTTAAAATATTTTTCTACAAAGCTAGGAGGAAAGAAGGGGATATTTTAAAAGAAATTCCAAACTTTACAAATAAACAACTCATCATTTGGAAACATTTTCCACAAAATAAGGAAAATGATAAGGCTAGAAGGAATTCAAAACTTACAACATTATACAACTAATTTCTTCATCCAAAAGATGAAAATAGAACTCACTATAAATTATAATCATCTTCTACAACTAGAGGAATGCTTCTGGAAACATAAGTCAAGTGTGAATTGGCTAAATGATGAAGATTCAAACATTAGATTTCTTCACACCACAACCCTTAAAAGAAAAGGAGAAATATAATTGTAGTCCTTCAAAATAGTAAGGGAAGTTGCCTCTATGATCTTATATATATCACAAGCATAACTCTCTCTTACGTGCTTATGTAACCTATTGCTCTTAACTATACTAGACATTCTATATCGAATTAGAAACATTCCATCTTACAAAGCCCTTGGACCATATGGTCTATATCTCTTAGTTCAGCCTTTTTTCTATAAGGAAACCATTTTGTCAAGAAACTAGTGATGAAGTCTTGTGGTAATCTATAGATATATATTCTTGCTTCTTCTGCAAGGGAGTATTTGAATACTCGATCTCAACATTATAGTATTCTCAGGGTACATTAGTTTGTATGTATTTAGGTGTACACCCTTATAAAGTTCTTCAAGTGTTGATGGGATCAATGATATCCTTATGGGTTAATACTTTCAAAAATGAGTGCATAGCAAAAGAAACAAACAGAACTCACGTCTTTTTGGGGGGCTGGGAGGGGAGGGACCGTAAGTTTAAGGACTTTAAACCTATAAGCTTGTCTGACACTGCTTATGAAATTTACAAAGGCATTGAAGTTTCAAGTTTTAGAAATGTGCATTATTTGATGACTTAAGTTTTATTTATTTTAACTTTTACTTTCTTTTTAAATTTTAATTTGACCTAACAATGACAACCTCTGATAGAAATGCAAGGTATGCATATGATAAATCCGTGTGTTCTGGCCCTTCACCGGATCCGCGAAAGCTTTAGTGGACCATGCTTGCTCTTCTTTTTAACCTAATTATAACTAGCTGGGTATGCTCGATTGAATTGAAAACTGAAATTTGAAAATTTATACAAATTAAAAATTTGGAATTAAGTTTTGTCAATGGTTGAGATAATCTGGAAAACAACCTCAATTAAGAAAGTTAGTTGCTGAAACTCGAAATAATGCTCCCTAATAATTATCAACCTAGATGATTTAAAGAAATCATCTGATTGTTATATCTTTAGTTTCATTTCTATCAGCAAACCTGAAACTTTTGCTCTTGGGGTTTGATTGATTTTTTCTTCTTTAAAAACTCCTTTTCAAATTTTCTCTTGGGGTTCCGCTACTGTGATTTTATCCACTGCTGTTGTATAGTAACGTTGTTTGGGTGGTGAACTCTTTCTATATTTTTAATGGTGTAATTTGAGCTAAATGACTGTCACTTGGTCTTATTGTATATATGCTACCATAGTGCACTCAATTGTAACTATTTTTGGTTAAATTAAGTAATTTGACCATCGAATTATTTTTGAATCATAGTGTTCTAAACTATAACGTTTTCATTTGCCACTCAAGAGAACGGTTAGTTGGCAACTGACTGAAAAAAACTTATCAATAACATACTTGTCAGTGTGTTAATTTATGGAAATCACTAAATTGGAAAGTAATCACTTGGTCCCCTTATAAGCCAACTTTTTAATGTTGAACTTCATTTAGATGAATCAGAATTTTCAATCTCCCCTTTGTCCTTTCCTTTCCAACTGAAAATATGGCATTGTCATAGTTGCTCTCTAGAATCACACACACAGAGAGAACTACAAGGTCTAAGGATAAAATAATAGTGTGAATTACCTAAAAGTCTATTTGGTCATCTAGCTGGACTAACTATGTTTCCACAGTTTCTTGAGGACATGTAGTGTGCTTTATGGTCTTTGGTGACTGTTTGTGTAGGATTTTCTTTTAGTTTGATGTTGACAAAGAATGCATCTACAGAACCAAAATTGGTATATCATGAGTTATCCCTTGGGACTTTTGAGAGAATGGCCGATGAATGGATAAGGGATACAATCATGTTCATCCCGAATATGTGTCTGCTTTTCTTCTAGAGGGTGTCTCGTATTATCAAGCTCAGTTACTAAGCCCCTTTCTCATAAGTTTCCAACCTGGGACCTGATTTGGTTTAGTTTGTGTATATATCCCTCCAAATTTTTGGGTTGAGTTTATATTATTAAATATTCTTGAGCAGAATTTGGCCTTTTAGAGATTGTTTATTTTTACTTTTACAATTGGAAACCTATATTGCGGTAGAGCAAGTTTATGGGTTTGAACGGAGTTTTGCATCTTTCTTTTTTGTTAAGTTTACAGTTTTGCTCGATCCATCATGGAGGTAATTCATTTAGGTTTTTTTTTTAATTATGTCATATTCAGCCTGCCACCTCTTAAAACAATTTTGATGACATTTGCACTGCAATTATCAAACAATCATCTAGGCCTCTAATGCAATGAAGTGTCAGCTATCTAAATTTTTTGTACACTTCCATTCTATTTAGATTGATATTTGAACTGCAACTTGTTCATAATTATAGATAAAGTAAAACAAACTTGACGAGCAGCAATATGTTAACCTATTACCATAAAAGGAAACATCTAGATGTAGATATCAAAGACAAACTTTTGATTTTCATAACTTGCTACCATAAATGCAAGACATTCGTAATTTCTAGGTTCAACATGTGAGCATAATCTGCAGATCGTTACAATAACTGTTTAGATAGAAAACTAATCCAAGCAATTTGGTGTAAGCTATATGATCCTCAACCATCATATGACATTGTCACATGCATGAGAAAATAACCAAATACCGAAAAGAACAATGTAAACAATAACCATGGAAATCCAAGAGGGACGATAGAGGTGTTTGGGTGGAGGAAACAATGTTGGCTCCTTGCATCCTAAGATCAAATGGCTCTATATCTGATCGAAAAGGGAAGATCTCTCGACTACCAGTAGACCAACATTTCTTTAGTTTCATTATGTTAAAGTTTTTGTCTTGCAGCTTGTAGAAGATAACTCTATTGTCATCCAACATCAAAATAATATTGTATTATAAAACCCACCTGTAGTTGAAAGTCTTGGCATCCCCTTTACAACTTCAATGTCCACTTCCATCCTCAACTCCCAATCTTGTTTTCCATTATCGAAAATCCAAAGCTTCATCCTTTTTGGTGACAAACAAGTAAACCCAAGCTTCTGCTTATACTCAGAAAGATTGTCAGATGGATATTTGTAGCTTATACTAAAAAAGATTGTCAGATGGATATTTGTATTCGTCAGAATTAGGATTTGGAAGAGAGAATATTTGAAAAACCTCTTCCCCATCATAGTTTAAAGCTATCACCTGATGACCATTTAGTTTGAAATAAATCAAACCACATGTATACACTGCTGGAGTAACCTCATCAAAGAATGCCCGTGAAAGGATCAACAAATTGTTTCCTTGTCTCCGCTCCCAATGTTATGAATCCAAAATCTCATCTTGAAAGTAATTGAGACGTTGTTTCCTATAATGATGATAACACGTCAAAAGGAACGACAACCTTATAATCCTAAAGTGGAGAGGATTTGATCTCAGCATAATGAGAGCAACTTTTTTAGTACAATAACGAATTCTTGGATTAGGAAGTTTAACCCATCGATTAGTGCTTGGCTTACAGATACGATATCTGTGGTCGCAATTCACCATTCTTACACAACATAATATCCTTGCATTGTGGAGGCCAAAATCTTCATTTTGAAGGGGTAGTACTGAGGCTTTTTTACTTGTTCATCAATGGGAAGATGGAATGGGGTTGTAGTACTATTCCCTGAACAACCATCCATTGCTACAAATTCTAACACGTACTTGCAGAATAATAGATACTGGAAAAAAAATCCTAAGATTATTTGACTCCTTGTGAAACGACTCCAAAAATGCCTGAAAATATGCCTAAAAAATGTCCATAATCGTAATTTCGATATATGTCAAATCTGTGCATGATATCATAAATCTGACTTCATATTCTTGTTCAAAGGGCAAAATCGAGTGGGGAGTGGGTATAACTCGAATTTTAGTGACGATCCACGTTGGTATCGCGACGCGCCGCCGTGGTGGACTAGTGTTATTTTGTGCCAGTTTTATTATTTCAGTCTAAGGCCTTTGGGCCTTGGGCCTACGTCTCCCCATGCATGAAAATACCTATACTTAGTCATTTTCAATCCCATATCATATAAGACATTTCCCAAAATCCTCTCCAACACTTACACAAATATTTCATCCAAAATTCTAGTGTCCCAATCTCATTCCGGATATAAGGATTTCATTCAAACTTCAAGTTCTCAATCAATTCTTCATCAAAGAATTGTCCAAAGTTGAGGTATGTGGATTTCAACCATTGGGTCCTTTCATCCATGGTGCCCAACCTTTTTCTTTTATATAAATTGCATGTTTTCAAGTTGATTTATCTATGGGTATAACTCATTACAAATTTTGAGTATAAACTCTATTGGGGTTTTATAAAAGGTTGTTCAACTATGTATGTTTTGAGCCATGATGCTACGATCCATTGTGTGATTTGATGAGAGATTTTGATGTATCTTGCAAGAGGGTATTACCTAGTGTTGGCGACTGCTTTTATATTGAATTTTCTCATATGATTTCATTCTTGAATTTCATGGTTTTGTACTAGCATTACACACCCGCCAAGTGTTTGGTAAAATGTCCGATTTTAGATTCTTGAGCTATTGATGATCTATTTCATTACCTATGATTTGAATAACTTTATAATGATGAAAGGAAAGTGTATATGTGTTGTTTTGATGAAAAGTATCTATAGTATTGTGAGTTAACCATGCCTAGTTGAGGAGGTGTTATGCCCAATCACCATGGATGGTAGGGTGTGACAACCATCAATCAATTGAGGGGTTGATTCCTCGATCACTTCCAAGGGGTGGTCTAACTTGGACTCCAAGTACTAAGTTTTCTTGGTCTATGATGATGGTCTATTCCTTCACATGTAATATGTTCTGTATAAACAAGTTTTACTTCAAACATCATTCATACATGCCATATTATTTCTATTCTTATTTATTGCCTATATTATGCATTTTGATTGTGTTGTTTAACTCTTAATACATACCCTATGCCTATATGATGTTATCATGTAAGAAATAGAGCTCCTATTGATCCTTCTCTACGTGGCTAGTAATATCTTCAAAGCAAAGTTTGGTGAGTCCTCAACTCTGGAGATAATATCTTTTTATCTTATGTTATACAAACACTCTCTTTATCTTATTGTATGCTTTTAACTATGAGGGTGAGCCCGAAAAGTTATCTTGGCCCCCACTCAATTCTAAGTTTAGAGGTGCTGTTGGACAAGTTATGTTATGATGTTATGAGCTTTGACTCTCTCGACTCTTGTATGCTTTAAGCCATGAAATACTCTCTTAGTCCCTTGCACTTATTTCTATTCTCTTATTGTTGTTTAATTGCTTCCGCGACCAAGGATGTGTAGTGATATGTTAAGAGGCTTATTTGGGGTCCCTTCAGGTTCTTCATTCGACATGTCACATCTGGGACTTAGGCTTGGGTCATCAAAAACTTGGTATCATAGAGCTAGGTTATTAATGGTCCTCTGCATCAAACAAACTGTGTCGATTAGAGTCTAATTCATGGTTATGAAGTACACCACAACTATGAGTAAGAGGCTATGAGGTGTTTTGGGAAATGCTTCACTTCTTCATGATCTATGTCATGTGGTAGAGCTAGGTCATCTAGGGCTTATTACTAATTCCTAACCATTGTATTTCAGGATATGTCTTAGGCCACTCAGGACAACAATATATTGAATGCAGAAGTTCGTAATGCTCTATGGGTGTTGGCCAAGGCCATGACTGCCCCACTCAACCAATCGGTGGGCACTATTGAGACTTTTAATGGAAATAGCGAAGAGGGAAGGGCCACAAGAGCTTGAATTGAAGGTAGGCATCCACATGCTAAGCCTAGGGGCAATGGTGGAGTGGCTCATCCTAGATGCCCGAGGTGTAGGAGGAAACATGATGGCATATGTTTGAGGAACACAGGCGCATGCTATGGGTGTGGTAAGATGGACCACGAGATAGTTGATTGTCCATATATTTGAAAATGGTGTAAAGATGGTTACTTCAAGAACAAGGTAGTTATGTTGATCAAGAGGCTCAAAGAGGTGATGAGGGGGTGGCAAAGCCTAGATGCCGAAAGTGTGGGAAAGGCCATGGTGACCCATACTTGAGGGATATTAATGCTTGCTATAGTTGTGGAAAGTGGGTCACATGAAGGTTGATTGTCATGGTAATCAAAACAAGGGTAAAATGTTCATCCACAAGGCCGGGGTGCAAATGCGGTTGCTTTAGGGAGAGGATGCTAACAAGGTGGTGCCGCAAGGTACAATCAGTTCTATGCTCTTCAAGGGAGGCAAGGGGTAGATGAGGTGCCCGATGTTGTCACCAGTATATTAAAGTCTTTGAGTTTGATGTGTATGCATTGACAGACCCGGGTGCAACTCTTTCTTTTGTTACTCCTTTGTTTGCCAAAAGTTTCATGTTGAGCCTGAGTTGTTGTGTGAACATTTGGTGTTTTCCCCATTGGTGAGTCTATTGTTTCTAGAGAGGTCCATAGGCGCGGTTACGTGGTCATATTGCATAGATCTTGTCTTGTGACTATGTTGAATTAGATATGGTGGATTTTGATGTCATACTTGAGGTGGATTAGTTGCATGCCTATTATGACTCCTTTATTTGTAGGACTCGTAGAGTTAGATTCCAATTCCCTTAAAAGCCTATTCGTGAGTGGGAGAGTCATGATGTGGTAGTCAAGGGTAGATTCATTTCTTGTATTCAATCCCATAAATTGATTTCTAAGGGAGTCTCTATTATCTCGTAAGGGTTAGGGACGTTAAGTCCAAAGTCTTTCCTATTGAGTCAGTTATGGTGGTTAATGAGTTCCTTGATGTCTTTCTTAGTGAGCTTCTTGGTGTTGTTGCGTAGAAGTAGGATGGTTCCCTTGGAATGTGTATTGATACCAGCTATCTTCATGGATCTTATGAATAGGGTCCTTAAACCCTACCTTGATTTGTTTGTGGTGGTTTTCGTTGATGATTCCTATAGTGAGGAGGAGTATGTTAGTTATTTGAGGGTGGTGCTATAATTGAGGGAAGAGAAGTTGTATGCTGAGTATGAGAAATGTGAGTTTTGGTTGCAAGATATTGCCTTTCTAGGTCATGTGGTGTCGGGGATTGGTATTAAGGTGGATCTTAAAAAGATGAAAGTGGTTAGAAATTGGTTTGAATCCATCAGATATTAGGAACTTTTGGAGCTTAGAGGGTTATTATCGGAGGTTTGTGAATGAGTTCTGTTCTATTGCTTCTTTCATGACTAAGTTGACCCAAAAGAAGGCAAATTTGTGTTGACCGATGAGTGTGAAAAGAGTTTTCAAACTTTGAAAGATAAGCTTGTCTTCGCTCCTATCTTGTCTCTATTTGAATGGTTAAAAGGGTTTGCTGTGTATTGTGATGCCTCACAAATTGGTTTGGGTTTTGTTTTAATGCAAACTGGTGAAATGATAGCTATGCCTCTAGACAACTTAAGGTGCATGAAAAGAATTATCTTGCCCATGATCTTGAATCGGTCGTCGTCGTATCTACCTTGAAAATTTGGCATCATTACTTGTATGGGGTTCATGTGGATGCGTTCATCGATCATAAGGGTCTCCAATATGTGTTCACTCAAAAGGATCTTAACTTGAGACAAAGAAAATGATCAGAACTCCTTAAGGATATATGAGTTTGCATACCATCCTGGTAAGGCTAGTGTTGTAGTCGATGATTTGAATAGGGTGTTTATGGGTAGCCTAGCTCGTGTTGATGATGGTCGCAAGGAGGTGGCTAGAGAGGTCCACCGATTGGTTAGGTTGGGGGTTAGGTTGGAAGAGGTTGGCAATGGTAGATTAGTGGTGATTGATGGTTCTAAATCTTCATTGGTTGAGGAGGTAAAAGTAAAACAAGATATTGATCTCACCTTGTTAGAGTTGAAGGTCTTGGTGAGAGATGGTAAGGCGGAGGTTTCTCCCGAGGGGGAGATGGTGCCCTTAGGTGCCTAGGTAGATTATGTGTGCCTAGTGTTGATGACTTGAGGAGGTTGATTTTAGATGAAGTCCTTTATAGTAGAAGTTGTAGATCACCGGTTAGGTGGTTTGAAGTAGAAGAGATGGACTTATTGGGTCCGGATTTGGTGATGGAGGCCTTAGAGAAAGTGATGTTGATTAGAGAAAGGTTGAAAACAACCCAAAGTTGTCAAAAGTCTTATGCCGACATGAGGAGAAGGGATCTCATATTTAAGGTTGGTGATTGGGTCTATTTGAAGATTTCACCCATGAAGGGTGTGGTTTGTTTTGGTAAAAAGGGTAAATTGAGTCCAAGATTCATGGGTCCTTATAGGGTTTTGAGGAAGATTGGCAAGGTGGCCTGTGAGTTGGTGTTGCCTAGTGAAATGGGCTTGGTTCATCCTATCTTCCATGTGTCTATGTTGAGGAAGTGTATGGGTGAGCCAAATACTATTATGCCATTGGATGTTATGGGTATTGTTGAAGACGACTTGACTTATGAAGAGGTTCCGGTGGAAATTTTGGATAGACTAGTGAAGATGTTAAGGAACAAGAATGTAGCTTCCGTTAAGGTCCTTTGGAGGAATCAACAAGTTGTAAGTGTCACATGGGAGCCGAAGCGGACATGCAAAAGCGATATCCCTATCTCTTCCATCCTACTCAACCCTATAGTATAAATCTAAGTCCCCTACGTGATTTCAAGTCATAAGTTTCAGCCCACATGTCATTTGCATACATTTATGTTTAAATTGATAAGTTCATGGTGATTTTGACACTTATGTTGAGATTTTTGAAATGATGTTTAATTGCATTGTTGCATTCTTGTGTGGGTAGAAATTATCATGTGTACTTCTCTTATATACATTTCTTTGACATTCGGGGATGAATGTTCCCAAGGAGGAGATATCGAAACGACCCCTAAAATGCCCGGAAATGTGCCTCGAAAATTCCCATAATTGTAATTTTCATATATCTCAAAATCTGTGCGTGATATCAAAAGTCCGACTTCATATTCTTGTTGAGGGACCAAAATTGAGTGGGAGATGGGTATAACTCGAATTTTAGAGGACCCGTAGCGAAAAACGCATTTTGCAAATTTTGAAATTCCAATGACCATCCGCGTTGGTATCGCGACGCACCGCCATCGTGGACCAGTGTTCTTTTGTACCAGTTTTATTATTTTGGTTTAAGGCCTTTGGGTCTTGGGCCTACGCCTCCCCATGCATAAAAACACCTATACTTAGTCATTTTTCAATCTAATATCATACAAGACATATCCCAAAACCTCTCTAACACTTAGACAAAAATTTCACCCAAAATTCTAGTGTGCCAATCTCATTTCAAATCTAAGGATTTCATTCAAGATTCAAGTTCTCAATCAAATCTTCATCGAGGAATTCTCCAAAGTTGAGGTATGTAGGCTTCAACTATTGGGTCCTTTCACCCATGGTGCCCAACCTTCCTTTTTATATAAATTTCATGTTTTCAAGTTGATTTATCTATAGGTATATATCATTACGAATTTTGAGTATAAAATATATTGGGGTTTTATGAAAGGTTGTTCAACTATGCATGTTTTGATCCATGAAGCTAGGATTCATTGTGTGATTTGATAAGGGGTTTTGATGTATCTTGCAAGAGGGTATTACCTAGTATTGGTGGGTGGTTTTGCATTGATTTTTCTCACATGATTTCACTCTTGAATTGTATGATTTTGTACTAGCATTACACACCCAGCAAGTGTTTGATAAAATATCTGGTTTTAGATTCTTGAGCTATTGATGATCCATTGCATGACCTATGATTTGAATAACTTCATAATGATGAAAGGAAAGTATATATGTGTTGTTTTCATGAAAAGTGTCTATAGTATTGTGAGTTGACCATGCCTAGTTGAGTAGGTGTTATGCCTCAATCACAATGGATGGTAGGGTGTGATAACCATCAACCAATTAAGGGGTTGATACCTCAATCACCATGGGTGGTAGGGTGTAACAACCATCAAACAACCATCAACCAATTGAGGGGTTTATACCTCAATCACCATAGGTGGTAGGGTGTGACAACCATCAACCAAATTGAGGGGTTGATACCTCAATCACCATGGATGATAGGGTGTGACAACCATCAACAAATTGAGGGGTTGATTCCTTAATCACTTCCAAGGGGTGGTCTACCTTGGATTCCAAGTACTAAGTTTGCTTGGTCTATGATGATGGTCTCTTTCTTCACATGTAATATGTTCTATATAAGCAAATATTACTTCAAGTATCATTCATACATGCCATATTGTTACTATGCTTATCCATTGCCTATATTATATATTTTGATTATGTTGCTTGACTCTTGTTGTATTGGATCTCTCATACTTAGTACATTCAAAAATACTAAAGCATACATGCCTACATGATGTTACCATGTAGGAACCGGAGCTTCTATTGATCCTCCTCCACGTGGCTAGTAATATCTTCAAAACAAAGTTTGGTGAGTCCTCAACTTCGGGGATGATATATTTTGATCTTATGTTATGCAAAGACACTCTTATATGCATAGAATCTTAATGAGAGGAAAATACAAGAGGAGCAAGTTTCGATAATGAGAAAAACATTGCTCGACTAAAGAATATATATATGGAATTCCTCAATTGACTAGCCAGGAAAAGAAGTAGGAAAAATTGCTTATTTGGAAATTAATAAAACTCTTTCCTAGAATGATTATGAGTAGTAGGTGAATTAATACGTTGTTTAGTAAAATAACTAAACAAAAAATACTAAATTTTGGAAAGTTTTGAAACATTATTAGTTCCTAGTACTATGTATCTACTTTGTAGGAATAACACTATTATTTCCCTAAAAGAAATTGTTACTCTTGTGTGAAAGAGCGAAAAATGTGTTGAGTTCACATGGATGGACATTTTTAATAGGAAAACTATCTAATTACATAGATATTCCTTCTATATATTGATCCGCATAATAATTTGAAATAATTACCTATTATCTCATTAAATAGGTAGTTTTGTACAAAATTCAAGTCACATACATGCATATGATATTAGATATATGTACCGTTGATGATAGATACATCTAGAAATATCTAGTATACAAAATACAAAAGATGAGCAAGAAACCCACATGTATTTATGATACTAGATACATTCCGAAATAATAATACATAGGAAAAGAGGCTGGTGAGAGAAGAGAGAGACGAGTATTAAACATGTCCGTGAATTCACTACAATATCCTGGAGATAGCAACTTGTATGTCGTTAGTTGAAATATATTCCCCAGCATCCTCCTACTTACATGTATGACATGGTTTTAGATCCTACGTGCGGACATCTCCTGCAGTTTTATGCAGTAGTACCGAAAGAGCTAATGTGATTTTCTTGTTTTGTACAACGAAAAGGAAGACTAGCTCCAGATTACCTCCTATGCAACTATATGGTACACTTGGTTGAAGGTTTTGAGTTATTTAACTAAAGGATTAGGGGTCAATTTTCAGTAAATACAATTTTTTTCTAGTGGTGCATCCATGTTATAGAAATACTAAATTCGTCACAGCTTGAAAGTATATATAAGTGTCACTTTACACAATAGATAAATGTTCATGGTGCAAAACTGATATTTCCTCTCAACATATAATTAATGTACTTAATACAAAAAGTTAGAAGATTCAAAATCTTACCCTTGGAGAAAACAGGGGATTGGCTGCTAAGTTGGTCCAAGACTTTCCAAATACCTGGACTCGTTACATTACCCTGTGATATTCCAATAACCCCATGAATTGGTTATTCCTAAATGAGTTGATCTTCATTTTCACTGGCAGATATATTGAGGACAATCGACTAGTGTCTTTTGCAGCCTTCTGTTCTATTCAGGCTGACATTTAGACTGCAATTGATTAATAATTAATGCAAAACTGAAATAAACTTGACGAGCAGCAATATGTTCACCAATTATCATAAAAGGAAACAGCTAGTTGGAGATATCAAGGACAAGCTTCTGATTTCATAACTTACCATCATAAGAATAAGATATTCATAATTTCTAGGTTTTTCAACATACATCTGAGCAGCATCTGCACTCCATTAGAACAGCTGGGTCATGCATGAGAATAGCCATTTCCAAACATTTTCGATACATTCTTAGGCTTAAAGGTCAAATCATACTTTCATAGTCAAAATACTCATGCATAGGAATAGCCCATTCATATACAAATGGTAAGCACCCAAGATGCTCAAAGAGCCATAATCAAATAGACATATATGTGATCACAATTTTGTCATAACCAATATCGTATCAAAATCATATCATAGAACTTAATTGGGAACCCATACCATAATTCTCAAAACAGTCTAATATCATTTATGCAAATGCTATGAATGATATGACGAAGGCATGGGTAATTAGGATTAGATCTAAAATCAATAATATATTGTGAAATTAAAGTAGATACACCATGAAATCCATATTTAAATCCAACATAAGATCACCCATGCATAAACAAGTCTTAAAGAGGACACACATACTTGTAATTCCATTAAACCCAAAGTAAATCCTCATGAAATGGTTTAAATCATATTAAAATCATCAAATAAAAACTACCCATACATAATTGGAATTTTTGGATTTTATAATCTTCAAAACCCCGATATAAATTAAATAAGAAATCCATGAAATTGATTGAAAATAATTTTGAGTCTCTTTTGATTGAAAGGAAATCAATGATCAACCCACATACCTTCACTAAGATGAAGAAACCCCAAAGTAATTTGAAGGAGACTTGAAACCCCAAGCTCAAATGTTGAAATCCCAAGAGCTCTTTTAGTGGGAAGCCTTTGAGAGTATTTTGAGAGATTCAAATTATGAGGGATAGGTTTGAATATTTGAAATAGGTTTTAGGTCTTTAGATGACCTTAGAATAGTTTAGCAATTCCCAAAAGACCAACAAAAATAAACGAATTTACGAAAATGCCATTAATAAATCAGAGTAAAAAATTATCAGAAATCACTGGATTGGAGGGTAACCAGTCCGTGTGGCATTACACGGTCCGTTTACCTGCCCGTGAACCAACACTTAGACAAATTTCCAGAAATTTCGATCTTGAACCAACACTTATAATTTTTCCGTACAAATCACCAAATAGACCAATAAACGGCCCGTGTGGAGCCACACAATCCATGTGATGCTCCTATCACCCCAACCTTAGGCAAATTTTACGAAAAAGTTATGAGACGATGATTCCATACTTAGAATATTTTTACTTTGGAGACTTCACAGAAGGCCAAACAGCCTGTCAAGCACCATACAACCTGTGTGGTTAGTCGTGTGGCCTCCCTTAGCTCCAAAGATGTGGGCTTCAAGCCTAGACCAGCACACAGCTCCTCCACACAGCCCATGAAGTGTCACACGTCCAGTGTGGGGGTGCCAGTGAGGTATGCCTTAGCTTGCAACTCTACCCCAAGGCTAACATGCAAGATTAGAGGCCAAGTGTAATCTCACTTGAGGCCACATGGCTCGTGTGACCCCACATAGGCCGTGTGGTCTATCTTGAGACACACTTGGTCCAAATATTTTCCCAAAATGAGATTTCTCAAGGTCTAGCGACGATGTATGAAATCCGGGTCATTACATCATCTCCCCCTTGGGAACATTCGTCCCTGAATGTGCAAGAACAAGGCTTGAAAGGCTTAGGCTAGAATGTGAAATTTTCAAACACAAGATACCATGTATAGTTCATCATTTGAAAATTACCAAGTCATCAAATCTCATGTTGAAGAGGAATAAAATCATTCAAAACATCATAAACAATTTTAATACACATGTAAGCATGTGATACCATGAGACTCAAGAAAGAAAGAATTGGGACCAACGAGAAAGGAAGAACCTAATACATTAAGCTTGAGTAGATTAGAAAAGATAGGGGTACCACTTCATCATGTCCAACTCCATCTCCCATGTAGCACTCTCCACATGTTGGTTCCTCCAAAACACTTTCACCAAAGCCACATCCTTGTTATGAAGCCGTTTTACTTGTCTATCCAAGATTTCTACACCGACTTCCTTATAAGACAAGTTTTGCTCAACCTCAATTCCCTCAAAAGGCACAATAGTTCTAGGATCACCAACCATCTTTCTCAACATGGGCACATGGAAGACCGGGTGAATATAACTCAAATCTGGGTGTAACTCCACTTCACATGCCATATTCCCAATTCGCTCCATAATTTCATAAGGGCTTACATACCGGGGGCTTAACTTTCCCTTTTTGCCAAAACACATTACTCCCTTCATAAGTGAGACCTTCACAAACACCCAATATCCAACTTGGAACTCAAGTTCCCTCTTCCTAGCATCCGAATAGGACTTTTGGCAACTTTGAGCCCTCTTCAACCTTTCTCTAATCAACTTCACCTTCTCCATAGCCTCCATCACCAAGTTAAGGCCAATCAAGGCCACCTCTCCCAACTCAAACCACCTCACCAGAAACCTATACCTTCTGCCATACAAGGCTCCAAATGGGGCCATACCAATGCTAACATGGAAGGTATTATTATAAGAAAACTCGATAAGAGGGAGATGTTCATAAAAATTACCTTTAAACTCTAACACACAAGCCCTCAACATATCCTCCAATGTTTGAATCATCCTCTCAGCTTGTCCATCGGTTTGTGGATGAAAGGTGGTGCTCAACTTGACCTTAGTACCAAGTCCCCTTTGAAACGATTTCAAAAACTGTGAGGTAAATTAGGTACCTCGATCTGATATGATTGATCTAGGCACACCATACAACCTTACCAATTCCTAAATGTACAACTTCGCATAGTCTTCAGCACCAAAGGTAGTCTTAACTAGTAAGAAATGAGCCGATGTAGTCATCCAATCGACGATAACCCAAATAGAGTCAAATTATTTCTGGGTCCGAGGCAATCCAATCACAAAGTCCATATTTATGTCTTCACACTTCCAAGTAGGAATCTCAATGTCTTGAGCCAATCCACTGCGCCTTTGATGCTCCACCTTCACTTGTTGACAATTTGAGTACTCGATACAAACTTGGCTATGTATTTCTTCATACCATGCCACCAATACACCTCTTTTAAATCCTAATACATTCTAGTGGACCACAGGTGAATAGAATAGTGAGAACTATGGGCTTCACTCATGATCACCTTTCTAAGATCATCTAATCAATAACACATAACCAGTCTTAATACCGAAGCACACCATCTCCCCCTTGGGAGAAAACCTCAATATTCTTTTCGGCAACTAATTTCTTCAATTCAACCAAGGATGAGTCTAGATCTTTCTTAGCCTTCACATCAACAACCACCAAGGATTTGGCCCCATTTAGAACATGTATTCCACCATCATTGGCATCGACCACTCTAGCACCCAATCTAGCCAAACGATGAACATCTTTTACCAACTCCTTCTTCTCCTCCTCAACATGAGCCAAACATCCCGTGGAAAGCCTACTAAGAGTATTAGCTGCTACATTTGCCTTGCCAGGGTGATATAGAACACTCATGTCATAATCCTTTAGGAGTTCCAACCATCTCTGTTGACTTAAGTTAAGGTATCTTTGAGTGAATACATATTGCAAGCTCTTATGATCGGTGAAAACATCAACATGCACCCCATACAAATAGTGCCTCTAAATTTTCAAGGCAAAGACCACCACCACCAACTCAAGGTCCTGAGTAGGGTAATTACGCTCATGTTCTTTCAATTGTCTCGACGCATAAGCTATCACTTTACCTTGTTGCATGAGTATGCAACCCAACCCAATTCGAGAGGCATCACAATCTACCGTGAAGCCATCCATGCCATTTGGTAGAGTCAAGATCGGAGCCTATGTAAGTCGATCCTTCAAAGTTTGGAAACTCTTCTCGCATTTATTCAACTATACCAACTTTGAGTTAATTAAGTCAATGGAGGTATAATAAATAAGAAACCTGCAACAAACCTTATATAATAATAAACCAACCCAAGAAAACTATGAATACTTGAAGGAGCAAGCTTGTTAAATAATTAACATCATTCACCAACTCCCGTCTAACCTCATCCATAAGATCAACTACAACATCCTCCTTGCCTAGATTGTATTATGAGCTTGAAGTAACTCCCGCTATTTGGTAGGGAGGGATGGAGAAAGGAAATCTTAAGACATGCTCCATGGCATGATGTTAATCATGAAAAGTGAAACATGTCGTAAAACTCCTTGTAGTCTCTCACTCATAGGTATGGTGCACTTCACACCAATGATTAGGACTCTACTTGATGCAACATGTTGGACTTCGTGGGTTATTACAAACCTAAGGCTCTGATAGTATCTTAGTAATGACCCAGACCTAGGACCTAGATGTGACAAGGTGAATGGAACCCAAGAGTCCCCAAACAAGCCTCAAGATACCAAAACTCTCATCATCGGTTCGGAAGCGCATTAAACAATCAACAAATAGTACTAAGGGACGGGAAAGCAAGATTCATGCCATGGCGGCATCATTGGGAAAGAGATTAACATGAATTCGCATAGCACGTAGCACACAAATACTTAGGGGTGGGTATGTAGGACTCACGCTCTGGGGGCAATTCGAGACTTAGGATCTTTCCATCAACATAAGATGAAGTCACATATCCATAGTCAAAGATAACCAATTACATAACATAGACTTAACCATAACTCATATCATATGTGTAAAGAGGTTTACAAGGAGTCCAATGGTGTCTCTACATAGATAGGTTGGGGGCTAAGACATATCCTGGGCTCACCATCAAGTACATAAAGTGACATAAGTAACATAGGTAGATAGATGGTGGTTTGTCCTTGAAAGATAGGACTTACCACTACAAGTAAATTCGGAATCCAAGCTAGGCATCAAACGATGGATGGTCAAGGTCCTCAGTCCCAACATGGTAAAATAATGTAGGAAAGAGTATGTGTTAGTACATTTGAATGTACTAAGTATGCGAGATGTTATGCATGAACTTATCAAAACATGCATAGCAAAGTTAGATGACAAGAGCACATAATATAGAAAGAGATATATATAGCAAGGAATGTAATATAACAAGATGCTATGAAAATTGTGATGCATGATATGCAAATGATGCATACATATAGTGGGGATGTGACCTCAACCGACCTGAGTAACAACAAGTGAGCTATTACTTGGAATTCCGATGAAATTCCCTCATTGGTAAAGAGGTGGTCTACTTGCCAAAGATAAGCCATACTTCACCTTACGTGCAACCACATTTCGTATGAAGCAATCTTCCTTATGGGCATCCCTATTTCGGATAGGATTTTCACAAATAGCATGTCATGTCACATAGTTTCTTCTCCTTACTGGCATCCATATTTCAGAGGAAACTTTCCTTATGGACATCCCCAATTCGGAAAGGAACCTATGCTAGGCACATAGTTTGGGGATAAAGAGAGAACCTTCCATCCATCAGTGCTAAG
>JAOTQR010115139.1:0-25052 GCA_025774065.1 Solanum ossicruentum | reverse complement strand
TCATTTGAAGTTGTTACTTCATATACAGTATTTCATGCCTTACATACTCAGTACATTATCTCGTACTGACGTCCCTTTTGGGGGACCTGCATTTCATGCTGCAGGTATAGGTGCTAGTAGATCTCCCCAGTAGAGTCCAGGACATTCAACTGTTGTTACCTAGCTCCAGGTAGCTCCGGAGCTTTATGTGTGTCTAAAGTTTATATGTTTGTTTTATGTAGTGAGTTGAGGCGGGGCCTGTATCGACCCTTAACAGTACTCTCTTATTTAGAGGTTTTGTAGACTATGTAAATTAAAGTGTGGTCATGTTTTGTATTTTAGACACCGTGGCCTCAACGGCCTAGTCATATGCATTTTCTTTTGGGTGTATATCACTATTTACTTGCATAAAGACATGTTGAATATACAATTCTTTATAAAATGTATAGAAAGTGCATAGGTACTGGTTGGTTCTCCCAAGCCTTATCGGCAGCGGGTGCTGGTCCGCCCTAATGGAACTTGGGGCATGACAGATTGATGGTTTTACAATGGATTTACTTGCATGATTTCATCTCTATATTTCATGATTTTATACTAGCATTATACACCCTCTAAGCGTTTGATAAAAAGTCCTAATGTGGTTTCTTGAGGCATTGAAGGTCCAAAGCATGAGATATGATATAATTGATGTTATGATGATGAAATACGCTTATGTATATGATATAATCTATATAAAGTATTACATTAGACCATGCTCAATCCGGGGGGACTAAGAGTCCAGGGGTTTGTACTCATCAACATAGTGGTGAGGGGTTTGTACCTCACCACTAGGGTGATGGGGTGATATCATCATCAACCTGGATGGAGATTTGTACTCATCAACCTAGTGGTCACCACCTAAGTGATGGGGTGACATCATGACCAACCTACCGAGGGGTTCGTATCTTGGAAAGCTAGCTTGGTCTCTTCTACACATATGATATCCTATATGAGCATGAGTCACTTGAGCATGCTTTACTTATGCATTGATCATACATAACATATTGTTATAGTATGGTTATTTCCTATTATTATGCATTTTAATTATGTTGCTCATCTCTTGTTGCATTGCATCCTACATACTTAGTACATTCAAACGTACTAATGTATACTCTTTCCTATATGATATCACCATGTAGGAACTGGTGCCCAAGTTGATCATCCTCCTCCTCCACGTGGCTAGTTCGATACTACTCAAGCTAGTTGGTGAGTCCTCCACTTCAGGGACCTTAGCCTATGTTGTTCTTATTATGTATTGAGACACTCTTCTTTATTTTCTATTTTGACTATGAGGGTGAGCTTGATTGCTTTGTCTTAGCCCCCGCTCTTATCTAAGTATTAGAGGTGTTTGTTGGACATGTCATATATCTATAATATGAGCTTTGACTCTTTGTTTCTTGATTATGATGTTATGCAAGTTTTCCCCTTAGACCCTTTTCCCCTATTCTTACTCTTTATGTCATTTATATGCTTCCTCGACCAATAATGTGTAATGATAAGTTAAGAGGCTTGTTTGGGGTTCTTTCGGGTTCCTCAATCGCCGTGTCACGTTTAGGCCCTAAGCTTGGGTCATGACACATTCCTAAATTATTTCATACTATACTCAATTTTTTATTCCCAGTCGGTTAAATCTGTTGGGTACATATTATGTGCACTCACCCCTATTTCTTTCTCCCCCGCACATTCTTATCAGGATTATTCACGTGGTAGTTAATTTGCTCATGCAGCCGGTTCATACTACATCTAGTGGTGAGACTCAGAGCTTCGAGTTGCCATTAGATTCTATACTCAAAGCTTCGAGTTGCGATTAGATTTTATCTTAGTTATTAAGTCTTTATCTCTATTCGAAGATTAAGATGTACTTATTTTATAGTACTTATATATTTAGATGCTCTTTATACTCGTGACACCAGGTTCTAGATTATGATTTTATGGGTGATTTATTAGATTATGAATGACTATTTATCTATTGGGGTCTCTCCTTTAAGTGCACTTTATCCTTGGGTTTGGAATTAAGTTAATTTTAGTCATGACTTCATTTTGGGTCATGACGCAATAACCAAGATCCCAGAGTAAACTTTTAACCTATTTTTATTTGATCCTATTACTCCTTTGAACCTATTTTTACTTGATCCTATTACTCCTTTGAACCTATTTTTTCATAATTTAATGTATTTTATTTACTTACTTGATAGACTTAACCAACTAAATTATGTTATGTATAATGCACGCACGACCTCACATGGAAAGAATCACCACTTTCCAATCTTCAAATTAACCTTTCACTTTAATGTTTCCCTTTATTTTTTTCCTACACGTTAATACCAATTTTGAATCAACTTTTCCTTTTTACTCTTTCTTTTACTTTCGGCATTCCTATTAATTGACTAACTTTCCTCTTAAAGCATCTTCAACCGTGTTTATCTAAATCCTCACATTCTCAATATTAAACCTTAATCGTAGTGGTAGAATTTTAATTGCTTGATGGTTGATTTCAAAAAATTCAAAAGGGAACATCATCTACTTGCTATTTCGAAGCTTAAAGACTCTAATTTGGAGGAAGTCACAGCTTGAAAGGTTAGTTTTTTCCTTACATTTTCGTTTTTTGTTAGTGTTATATTTAGATTTAGTAGCATTCGTTGTTGGTGTTGATGTAGGTTTCAAATTTTGTGTGGTTTATTGCTGATTTTTTAGGATTTCTATTATCCTTTTTCCTAGTTTAAATAATGATTTCGCGGTGTATGATTTCCAGTCGTGCATGTGTAAGAACACTCCAATTTTTTTTCTTGATCTTCACCTCTGAAAAAATAATGAAAAGACAAAATGAGTTGGTTATCGTGTGTGTGTGGGCTTTTAGAGTAAAATAACCTAAAGCTCAAGTTGGATCTTGTGTCTATTTGAAGTCTTAACATGTGTATTATATGTGAAGTATTTATGTGTGGGTTTATAGGTGTATTACGGGTGAAGTCTCTTGGGGTTATAGGTGAACTTGTGAAGACAAAATGAGTTGGGTGTTGTGTTCTGTTGTTTTAACTTGTGTCTTACTTGTGCTTAACTGTGATCTGTGTCAAATCAAAAATATGTCTTTTTCCAACAGATTTGTGCTTATTTGTTGTTAATGTTTATGCATAGGTATGAGTGGATTTTCATTCCTTCCTATAAGGTTTTATCATGGTGGGACCTTATTGTTTGAAGGTGAGGGAGCAAAATATATGGGTGGTTTAGTAAATGAATATCAAAATGTTGACATTGATACAATATCATATTTTGAGATTAAAGATTATATTAAAGAACTTGGATATAGCCCAAACTGCAAATTTAGTATTAGGCCACCTAATAGTTGTATCTTAGGAGATGTTGACAATGATGATATTCTATTGTCAATGTGTAATCGTTTGCAGAGTGAGGATACTTTGGATATTTTTGTGCACATGCCTGAGGAGGAATCTGGTGCACCTTTTAATGAAGGGGTGGGGGGCACTATTGGTGGTCAAATTCTGGTAGATAAGGATGTAGGTGAGGCTTCTTTTAATGGGTTAGATGCATCCCTAAATACTATCTCAAATATTCCCTCTATATCAGATCAAATAGCTTCAGATAATGATTTATCAGATTCTGAAGATAGTGATTACTCTTTGAAAGGATCTAATGAATCAACTGATGAGTCTGAAAATAGTGAGTTTCTTGAAGATGACAATTATGGAAGAGATGTTCATGAGTAGTTAGCAGAGCTTAGGGCTTAGAAAAGATCTTTTCTTAGGAGGAAAAGAAGGGAGAGAATTCCTGCAGACACTGAAGAAATAGCATGTGGGAATGCTGAGGCAGGTCTTGGGTTTGATGAGACTGCAATTTTGAAAAATAATTTAGAGGGAAGACTAGGGGGTGATGAACCATATTATGCAAGTTCAGATGCATGCAGCTTTGAAATTGATACAGATGATAGTTGTCTTGAGGCAGGTGAAAAAATGAGGTTTAAAATGCATAAAACAAGAAGAAAAAAGGCTACAAATAGTGTTAGGTTTGATCCCAACAGTAAGAAGATTGTGTGGCAGTTGGGTATGATATTTGAAAATGTGAAAGAGTTTAGGTTGGCTGTCTCTAAGTATGCAGTTCAGAGAAGGGTTCAGATTGAGAAGTGTGTTAATGAGCCAACTAGAGTAAGAGTGAGATGTTGCAAGCAAAATTTCAAATGGTTACTGTATGCAAGTCTTGATAGTAAAACTAATTACTTTATTATTAAGACTTACCATCCAGTACATCAATGTCAGAAGTCTACCAGAAATTACTTGTGCAACTCAAAATTTCTTGCTAGTGTTTTTAAGGATAGAGTGACTGAACAACCAAACATTAGAGTCTTCAAGTTGCAAGAGTTAATCGGGAAAAAGTATAAAGTGCATGTTGGTAAGATCACATCTTGAAGAGCAAGAGCTAAGATTCTAAATCAAATAATGGGTGATCACATTAAGGAGTTTGGTAGATATTCTTGATAACAAGCATGAACTATTGAAGTCAAATCCTGGGAGTACTTGTGTGGTGAATCTTGTTGAAGCTAATGAACTTGGTAAGCTAGTATTTCAGTCATTTTACATTTGTTTTCAAGCATTGAAGATGGTAGTCATGTCATGTAAAAAATATATTGGGCTAGATGGTTGTTTCTTGAAGGGAGTATGCAGGGGTTATTGTTGATTGCAGCTGCCAAAGATGGCAACAACCAAATGCTTCCTCTTGCTTTGGCTGTAGTGGAAAATGAAAACAAAAATAGCTGGAGTTGGTTTATTTCTCTGTTACAAGAAGACATAAGATTAAGAGATGGAACAGTTTTCACCATAATGTCAGACATGCAAAAGGTAAGCTTATGTTTCAGTTTAATATTCTATTTTCTTACTCTCTGTTTCAGGTTGTTTAACTTTTTCATATTTATTATTATTTTTAGGGACTGGATATAGCTATCAAGGAGTTGTTACTAGCTTGTGATGAAAGAAGGTGTGCTAGGCATATCCTAGCAAATTTGTCAAAGAATTGGAGGGCCTGCAGAGGAAGAATCTATTCTGGAAGTGTGCTAAAAGTACCTTTGAAACTGTGTTCAAAGAGAATCTGAAAGAGTTGTCTAAATTGGGTAAGAATATAGAAGATGAGCTTTTGTATTCTGATAAACAATATTGGTGCAAAGTTTATTTTAATTATGAAGTTAAGTGTGATTCAATAGATAATAATATGCATGTAAGTTTTAATTCTTGGACCTTGGCTGCAAGGCATAGAACCATTATTAGTATTCTTGAAGAGATAAGAGTTAAGGTGATGACTAAGGCTAGCTAAGTTAAGTCAATTTCCAAACTCTTGGTCAACCAACTTCTCTCCAATGGCAATGAAAATATTGGAGGAGAATATTGATAAGTCAATGAGGTGTAGCATTGAGTTTAATGGAGTAACAGGTTATGAAGTTTTGGATGGATACAACCAATACACTGTATGTTTGAGAAAAATGGAGTGTAGTTGTAGATCATGGATGTTGAAGGGGATATCTTGTGCACATGCATTAGCTGCAATGTTGCATAAGCAATATGATCCACATATTTCATTCATCTATGTTACTCTAAAGAGCAGTACATTCAGACTTACTCAGATTTCATTCAACCTGTGAACGACATGCCAATGTGGCCAGAATCTACAAATCCTGTTGTTTCTGCACCATTTATAAAATATTTGCCAGCCAGACCTAAAAACTTAAGAAAAAAAGAGGCTGGTGAATCTAAGATGTCTAGTTAAATATCAAGAGCAGGAGTAATTATGACATGTATCCTTTGCCATGTCAAAGGTCACAACAAAAGAGGATGCCATTTGCTAAGGACTGATGGTGTCGGTTCTAATGCTGTGGAAGAAAATGCTACACTTAGTTCAACCATTGCCGAACCATCAACAACTTCGAGAAAAGGAAGAGGAAGACCAAATGTATATTATTATTCTATACATTACATTTCATACTTGATCAAATACTAAGTACTTTGTGTTTATTTGAAACCAACAAATATGAAAGTGATCAACCTGCTGTAAAAATAGAAAGAGGTAGGCCTAGAAAGCATGAGGCAACAGGGCCAAGTGTGTCAAGGAATGAAGTTGCAACTGCTGAAACAAGTGCTGGTGGAGGAAGAGGTGCACCCACTGGAATGGGAAGGGGTAGGGGTGAAGCAAGAGGAGTTAATCACCCACTAGAAAATTGGTTTACATATTCTCAAGGTAGTACAACACATAATGCAAGCCAGAATTCAAGTTCAACACCAAGGGAAAGTGCTAATGTCAATGAAACACAACCAAATTTAAAAGGCCAAGTGTAATTGGAATGGGAGTATTTCAAGCTGAAAATGGAGTCAAAACATTAAATATAAGTATTGTGCTATTCTATAATGTTTGATCTTTAATAACAATTTCATGTTATTAAATTAATTTTTTTTGTAGCCTGCACTGCCAAGTACTAGAATTTTATCGACTGGACCAAAAAGAGTCTTGAAATCATCAGTTATAACTGGAGATATTGGATTTAAACCAACAAGTGGATTGAAGTGGAAAGGAAATCAAGCAATCACAACAAAAAGGCTTCAGGAGGTTAGAGATCAATCAAGGACTTTAAATGAAGACTCTCATCTTGACAGTTCCTTTTGCTTACTGTTTTGGTGACATTAAGACACTCTTCTTTTGTTTCTTGTTTGAAGGAAAAACAATTACTCCTTTTTGTACTAAAATGGCAGTGAGATTCTAATGTTAGTGTTGAAGTTTTGTTTTGCTTGAGTTGTGTTTATGGATGTTGTTTGTATTTGTTGTTCTATGTAAAGATTTTAGTATATGTCATTCGTATTTGTTTGTATTATGTTATGAATGTCGTAATTTGAATGTCATTGGTATATGTGCTGTCATGTAGCTGGGATTTTTGAGATGGAAGCTTAGAGAAATGGAGTGATCTTTTAGAAAAGGTGATGAGTGAAAAGAAAAATAGTGTTTGATCCTTTTTTACTGGATTTTTTTACAATTATATAAGCCTTTTTTGTTTTATTTTTCATTTGGTGACTAGGCTGGCGCACTTTATAATAGGATCATGTTATGTTCTCTTAACATGAAGTAGTAGCAATAAAGGAGAAAAGTAGCAAAAAGTTACTGCGCCACCATAAAAGTAGCAAAAAAGCCAGAAATTGTATGAACGCCACCAAAAAGTAGCAAAAAAGAAAAAAAAAAAGTTTAAAATAACGAAGCCTCCCTCACATGTCTTACTCCACACACCATATAATTTCCATAAAAGAAAATAATTACTCATCCTTATTGAACACAACAAACTTGAATCTATTACTACTCAAAATATATGCTATTACATATGATATTATGGGGAAGGCAAATACATTTCATTTTTCTTTAACTTACCCCTCCTTCGACCAAAAAACTAGCATAGATCGTTACGAAAATTACCAATAACCAAAGAAATTTTCTAGAAAATAAACATGATCTTCTATTCATGTTCATATGACTCTCTGTCAGATCACATGAATTTCTAAGTTGTTTCAATTACATCTTAATTCGCCCATAATTTTCTTCTAACTCCTTAATCTTATTCACCAATCTCGGAAGAATAAATTGAGATCTTTCGTCAACTCTTTCCTTGTCTTTCCATCGGAAACTTTACAATTTCCGACTTCATAGTGAGCATAAGACCAAAATCGTCTACCCTAGATTTCGTTTAGACCAAGAAGCCTACATTTGCAATAAAATGCCGTGCTAACTTGGAACTTCAGCATCTAACTTTCGATTATTCTCGTCCATACACAATATTTAACTCACATTTTGTCATTTCTAACAGAGATTAAAAAAATTTCAAAAAAATAATGAAGATAGAAAGAGAGAACAATGGAAATACCTTATAAATATTGAAGGTAGAATAACAAAGGTAGAAAGAATATGGAGATAAGGTCTTTTATTTTAAAATAATGGAGGTGGAAAGAGTAATGAAGGTAGCATGAGATAATAATGGAGATGGAATGTGGAGGTGTGGGTAAATGAACAAGAAAACATATTTAACAGATAAATAATGAAGGTTTTTCTTTCTCAAACGTTCAGATGACATGTGACACTCTTTTCTTGGTCAGAGCTACCTAAAGTTCCTTCCCACGTGTCACACCCCGGGAGGGTAGTAACTGTACTCGGAGGCTATTACTAATCACCAAGCAAACCACCTAGTCTCATTGAATTAATTCATTCAATTCAATAGCGGAAGCCAATGAAGAAACAACTAACTATCAGTGGGCTATCAACTCAATCCATTCATAAAGAGTAGAAATAAAAGAACTCAATAATAATAAGAAAATGGGGAAAGAATCTCAACATCAACAGTCAACTATCCATGTCTATGAATCCTTTATAGCTAACCTCTAAGAAGGTACCATGACAGGCCATGGCTACCACAGTCCAATGAAATAACTAGAAATAAATGAAAGATAAATATGTCCCCTGAAAGAAAGGGAGGACTCATTATGTCTTGATCACGGAGCTCTAGGCCTCAACGGTTCACTTACTGAAGTCCCCTGTCTATAGAATCTGAATCGTAAAACGATGCAGCGCAAAGGGGCGCTAGTACATGGAATGTACTGCATGTAAAACGGGCTAGAGTAAACAATATATAATGACATCTGCCCATCAATCACTCGACCTCAACCCAGAGTAAGGAATAGAACTCTACTACCCCATAATCAATCAAGACTCGTGTTATCACATCAACATCAAAATACTTTCATCAGGGGACCTATCTAGGAATTTCTTGGATCTACACCCATCACCTATGAGCAGATGATGGTACAACGAGGCGATGTTATTACGGCATCCTCCCAGTACCTTGTCAGGGTGAAAAGGCGTACATCAGGGGTTTATGATAACATCATGTCCTCTTTTTGGACTAAGGAAACATACGTTCTCACGGTCCAATCCTCTCCTACCTGGCCACGTACTTAATGAGTACGAGTAGGACTTACTCTTACCCATTTTCGGTGCTCAATACTCCTCCCAGGACTTAGCATGCTCATAAACATCAACATCAAAGTTTTCTCATCATTTAGTCTCTTTTGGACAAGACATCATCTCATAGCTATCACCTCTCAACTCAAGAACATTATGGTCATTCTTTAAAACTCATGTGTGACCTCTTAGAGACTCTAAGGGACTCGCACTCCATTAACTTCAGCAAGATTAACATCAATATTCAATTGGATCAAGACCCAGACCATATCAATCATGCATATATACGACATCCGGGCTCTAGACATCAACCTCTAGCTCCATTCATGGATTCTTTAACAATTAAACATGCATACTATACACAATAGCTCAATAAATCAATTGAATACATAACTAAAGTTATGATGGTCATCTACTCACGAAAATACATGTAGAATAATAGTAATTCTCAAGATAGCATTCAAGAAATTGTAACATAAACCCATGATCTATCAACTATCAACCTAATTCAATCATGGAGGCACATGGGAGAACAATCCCATGTTCTGGGTAGCGACTCTTCTCTAAGAACTTGAACTCATACCCTCACCCTCAGAGCTTTCTATCTCCCCTCTCCAAGGATTCTTATGTAGAACTTAAAGAGAAATTGAGTTTTTTGAACCCTCAATCGATATAAATGACCTTTAAAACACATTTTAGGACTTAGGATAGGGTGGGGAATGACCAAAAGGCCCTTCTCGAATTATAAGAAAAATTTTGAAATCTTGCATACATGTCCTCAAGCGCTGGGGCCATAGACCAGTATAATTTTGCAATTTTTTGGAATTTTGAATTTTCGTCAATTTTTTTTTAAAAAGACAAAGTGTTACTCCACGTCCCCTCCGCGTCGCGCCAAGGGTGCGAATAGACACTGTTTTTGCATTAATTAGTGAAAATTATTTTTTGTTCCAGTTGCTATTAAATCAAATTGAGATCTTTTTCCCATTCAATTTTTCATGTTGATCGTAAATTCGATCTCAGATTTCCAATCGGAGCTTTGGAAGACGTGTTGCGTGTACGATTACGATTTAGGGGCGTTTGATAATTTTACGAGGTGTTACATCATCTCCCCCTTGGGATTATTCATCCTCGAATGATGAGTAAAGGTCGAATAGAAACACGACTAACCTCAAAACCCATCTCATTCCTCACTCGGGACTCTCAAACTCCCAACTATCCATCACCTATCTATCTCTATCTTAGACTCGGGAACTAGACTCAATGCGTCAAATTCAAGAGCAGAACTTTAATAGTGTTAAGGGTAGGGACTTTACCTTCAACATCATCATCATTTGGCATGAATAAGTGTGGTATTTGAGTTTCATCGCTTCCTCAGCTTCCCACATAGCTTCCTCAACAAATTGATTCCTCCATAGAACTTTGACGGAGGTTATCTCTTTGTATCTCAACTTACGAACTTGTCGATCAAGGGTTTGGACTGGAATTTCTTCATAAGATAGACTATCCTTCACTCCTGTACTCTCAACAGGAATTGCTAAGGCAGGATCTCCGAAACACATCTTTAACATTGAAATGTGAAACATCGGATGGACTCCATCTATCTTGGAAGGCAAATCTAGCTCACAAGCAACCTTCCCAGTCCTTCTCACAATCTGGTATGGTCCAAGATAACATGGACTCAACTTCTCCTTCTTACCAAAACTCATGACACCCTTCATGGGTGACACCCCAATCATCCACCTCAAACTACAAGTCTCTTATCCTCATGTTTGTGTAAGACCTTTGACGACTCTGTACTATCTTCAACCTCTCTTTGATGAATTTCACCTTCCCTATAGACTACTGGAAAAGATCAAGTCTGATCAATTCAGCTTCATCAAGCTTAAACCAGCTAATGGGTGATCTACATCTCCTCCCATACAGTGCCTCATAAGGGGCCATCTAAATGTTGGCATGGTAGGTATTATTGTATGCAAACTTAATCAATGGTAGGTGGTCGTCCCAATTATCCTTGAAGTCGATGACACAAGCTCTTAACATATCTTCCAAAGTCTAGATGGTACGCTCTGCCTGTCCATCTATCTGTGGGTGAAAAATTGTGCTTAGATGTACTTTCGTACCCAATCCTCTCTAAAAAGACCTCCAAAATTGAGAGGTGAATTGAGCTCCTCTATTCAAGATGATGGACAAGGGAACTCCATGTATCCTCACAATCTCACGAATGTACAGTCAGGCATACTCCGCAGTTGTATTAGATGTCTTGACTGCCAAAAAGTGGGTTGATTTCATCATCCTATCATCAATCACCCATATCAAACATGCTGCTTTCGGGTTCTTGGTAAGCCAGTGATGAAATCTATGTTGATTATCTCCCACTTCCACTCAGGAATTTCAAAGTTCTGAGCTAATCCACATGGTCTCTCATGTTCAACCTTGATCTGTTGAGAATTGGGGCACTTACAGACAAATCCAGCAATGTCCCTCTTTATTCCATTCCACCAATAGACTTCTCTCAAGTCCTGGTACATCTTGGTAGAACTAGGATGAATAGAATATCTAAAGTTATGAGCTTCAGCCATGATCCTGTCTTGAACCCCCTCACCATCGGGCACACACAATCTACCCTAGTATGTCAACACCCTTTCTTCCCCTTTGGAGAAAACCACCACCTTCTGCTTGTGAACTGTTTCTTTCAATTGGAACAAAATGGGGTCTTGTTTTTCCTTTTCTTTCACTTCTGACACTAAGGATGAGGTAGACCCATTCTTAACATTGACCTTGCCTTCATTGTTTTCCTCGTGTTGCACTGCCAATCGAGCCAATCTATGCACTTCCTTAGCCAGTTTTCTCTTCCCTTCCTCTACATAGGCAGTGCTACCCATAGACAACCTGCTAAAAGCATCAATAACAATATTAGCCTTACTTGGATGGTAGAGGATGCTCATATTATAGTCCTTGAGCAACTCCAGCCATCTCCTCTGCCACAGGTTGAGCTTTTTATGACTAAACACGTATTGCAGATTCTTGTGGTTAGTGAACACGTCCACATGCTCTCCATACAAGTAGCGATGCCAGATCTTCAGCAGGAATACCGCCGCTGCCAATTTGGGATCATGAGTTAGATAGTTCTTCTCATGGATCTTGAGTTGTCTGGAAGCATAAGCTATTACCTTCCCTCTCTGCATTAACACACAATCCAGTTTAACTCTTGAGGCATCACAGTATATCATGAAGTCTCCTGTCCCATTGGGCAAAGTCAAAATTGGTGTTGTAACTAATTTGGTCTCCAACTCTTGAAAACTCTTTTCGCATTCCTCAGACCATTGAAATTTGGCTTTCTTCTGAGTTAGCTTAGTCAATGGTGCTGACAAAGAAGAGAAGCCCTCAACAAATATACAGTAATACCTTGCCAAACCAAAGAGGCTCCTTATTTCAGTCGGAGAAGTTGGTCTAGGCCAGTTCTTAACCGCCTCAATCTTCTGGGTATCTACTCGAATAGCATCTCCTGAAACAACATGGCCTAAGAAAGCCACGAACTTGAGCCAAAAATCACACTTCGAGAATTTTGCGTACAACTCATAGTGTTTGAGCATTTGCAAAACCACTCTGAGGTGATTAGTATGCTCCTCTTCACCCTTAGAATACACCAAAATATCATCAATGAACACGATCATGAACATGTCAAGGTACGGTGTGAATACTCTGTTCATCAAATCCATGAAAGTTGCAGGTTCATTTGTCAACCCGAAGGACATGACCAAGAACTCAAAGTGGCCATACTGTGTCCTAAAGGTTGCCTTTGGAATATCACTTTCCCTCACCTTCAACTAATGGTAACCCGATCTAAGGTCTATCTTGGAGAAATAAGTAGCACCCTGAAGTTGGTCAAATAGATCATCAATCTTTGGAAGGGGATACTTATTCTTTATTGTAACCTAGTTTAGTTGCCGGTAATCTATACACATTCTGGGAGATTCATCTTTCTTACACACAAATAGTACAGGAGCACCCCAAGGTGAGACACTAGGCTTTATGAAACCTTTCTCTAACAAGTCTTTCAATTGTTCTTTCAATTCCTTCAACTCTGCGGGACCATTCTATATGGTAGAATTGAAATGGGTTTGGTCTCGAGAAGGACATAAATCCTGAAGTTGATCTCCACATCAGGATTGACTCTAGGTAGATCATTAGGGAATGCCTCAGGAAACTCATTCATAATCAGGACTGACTCAAGAGTAGAAGATTCAACATTATCAGACTTAACTCGCACGAGGTGGTAAATACAACCCTCGAAAATCAACTTGCGAGCTCTAAGATAAGAAATAAATTTGCCCTTTGGTGCAATAGAACTCCCTTACCACTCTAGAATAGGCTCATTAGGAAATTGAAACTTAACAATTCGGGTTCTACAGTCAATAAAAGCATAACAAGCATGAATCCAATCCATGCAAAGTATCACATCAAAATCAACCATCTCCAATTCTACCAAGTCAGATAAGGTATCTCTATGATAGATGGATGCTACACAATCTCTGTAAACCCTCTCTGCAAAGATAGACTCACCAGTAGGAGTAGAAACAACAAAAGGTTCAACCAAACACTCTGGAAGAACCCCAAACTTACTAGCCACATAAGAAGTCACAAAAGATAAAGTGGCACCCGGATTAAACAATGCATAACCATCAAAGATAAAGACTTGAAGCATACCTGTGACAATGTCTAGTGCAGCCTCCTGATCCTGTCGATTACCCATAGCATAAAGGCGGTTCGTCCCACTTCTTGCACCCATAGTATTACCCCTCTGTTGACTGCCAGCTGGGGGTGCAGCAGAGGACTGTGCCATGTTGCTTTCTTCACCTCGTGTCCTCTTTGGGCACTCATGCTAGAAGTGACGCCCCCTCCCACATAGGAAACAAACATTCGTGCCCAGATGACACCTACCCAGATGGAGCTTCCTACAATTGCCACAGGGTGGCTTTCCCTTCAGGTCCTGCAGACACTAAACCTAGATTGGGCACCTTGAGCCCTGAAATTCTAGAACCCCTGAGACTTTTGATCATACCTGTTTGGCTGAATGGGTGCACTCGCTATAGAAGGTGCATGATAAGATGATCTCTTTTGGAAGTAGGACTTGTCGCCCTTATTCTGTCTCTGCTGGCTAGGGTCATGCCCTGTGGACTTTGCCTTTCTATTCATTTGCTCCTCTCTATCTCTCTTCTTGTCCTTCTCTGTCTGTTGGGCATACATCATAATTTTAGAGATGTCCACACTGGGAATCAATAAGGATGCCTTACACTCCTTCTACACATGTCTGCCCAGACCAGACACAAACTTCCTCATCCTAGCGCTCATATCTTGGACCACCTCCGGAGCATACCTGGACAGTTTAGTAAAGTTGAGACTTTACTCTGTCACTGTCATTCCTCCTTGCTTCTAGTTCATGAATTCATCCACCTTCACCTCCCTCAACTCTTGAGGAAAGAAATGGTCAAAGAAGGTAGTTTCAAATTCCTCCCATGCTGCAGGCTTCGCATTCGCACCCCTACACTCCTCTCGTTGATTGTACCACTCGTTAGCAATGTCCTTCAATTGGTAGGAAGCAAGATCCACACCCTCGATCTCATTAGCATGCATTGGTTTTAGGACCTTGTACATTTCGTCAATAAAGTTTTACAGGTCCTCCTCAACCTTAGATCCCATATACACTGGCGGGTTCATCCTCAAGAAGTCTCTACGTCTGGTGGTAGCTAAGGGCTCCTGTGTGCTAGAGCTCGAAACTTGAGAACCTCGGCTGTTACCTAGGGAGGCCACCAACTATGTCAGCATGGTTATGGATCCCCTTACCTCTTCCTCTATGCTAGGAGCTGGTTGGGGCTAAGCAGGGAGTGCCTGTGGGACCTCGGCAGTCCTAGCAGGGCACCCTGTCATCTAGTCTTTGGCTGAGCCGGGACCTCGATAAGGTGTTTACAACAGCTGGGGCTGCGGCATCTCACTGTACGACTGTCTTCTTTGGCAGTATTTTTTGTAAACGCGTAACACACGAGTTAAAATAAGATTTCCATAAGGTTCAAATTTATCGCACGACTCCAAATCATAGAAGAACAGTAACACTTTCTAATGTCCCATAACCTCCCGCTTATGAAGTGTGGTGCACAAAACACCCTTAAACAAGACTCTACTAGACATGGCTTCATAGACTCCCTAGGACAGTTAAACTCTGGGCTCTAATACCAAGTTTGTCACGCCTCGTGAGGGTACCCCAGGCGTAACTCGCACTCGGACACCATTATTAATCCTCAAGCGAACCACCTATCTCATTGCATTTGTTCAATCAATTCAATAGCAAAAGAAAATGAAGAAATAACTAATTATCAATGGGCTATCAACTCAATCCATCATAAAGAGTACGAAATAAATGAATGACTCAATAATAATAAGAAAATGGGGAAACAATCGCAACATCAACTGTCAACTATCCATATCTATGAAGCCTCTATATCTAACCTCTAAGAAGGTACCATAACATGCCATGACTACCACAGTCCAATGAAATAACTCAAAATAAATGAAAGATAAATATGTCCCTCGAAAGCAAGGGGTGGACTCACCACGTCTGGATCACAGAGTTCTATACCTTAATGGTTCGCCTGTTGAAGTCCCCTGTCTGTAGAATCTGCATCATAAAATGATACAACACCAAAGGGGTGTTAGTATGTCGAATGTACTATATAGAAAATAGGCTAAAGTAAACAATATACATTGACATCCGCCCATCAATGATGCGACCTCAACTTAGAGTACGGAATAGAACTCTACCACCCCAAAATCAATCAAGACTTGTTCTATCACGTCAACATCAGAATAATATCATCAGGGGAACTATCTAGGAGTTTCTTGGACCTACACCCATCACCTATGAGCTGGTGATGGTACAACAAAGCGATGTCGTTGTGGTATTTGCCCTGTACCTTGCTAGGGTGAAAGGCCTTACATTAGGGGTTTATAATAACATCAAGTCCTCTTTTGGGACTAAGGGAACATACGTTCTTACTGTCCAATCCTCTGCTACGCTGGCCACGTGGTTAATAAGTGCGAGTAGGACTCACTCTTACTCATTTTTGGTGCTCAATAATCCTCCCAGGACTCAACATGCTCATAAACATCAATATCAAAGTTTTCTCATCATTTAGTCTCTTTTGGACAAGACATCATCTCATAACATTATCTCTCAACTCAAGAATATTATGATCATTCCTTAAAACTAATGTATGACCTCTTAAAGACTCTAAGAGACTCGCACTCCATTAACTTCAGCAATATTATCATCAGTATTCACGTAGATCAAGACCTAGACCACATCAATCATGCATACATACGACATCCGGGCTCTAGATGTTATCCCATAGCTTCATTCATGGATTCTTTAACAATTAAACATGCATAGTATACACAATAGCTCAATAAGTCAGTTGAATACATAATTAAAGTTATGATGGCCATCTACTTATGAAAATACATGTAAAATAATAGTAATTCTCAAGATAGCATTCAAGAAATCGTAACATAAACCCATTATCTATCAACTATCAACCTAATTTAATCATGGGAGCACATGGGAGAACAATCCCATGTTTTGGGTAGCCTTTACATACCTGGGATGGCGAATTACCGACTCTTCTTCAAGAACTTGAGCTCAAACCCTCACCCTAAGAGCTTTTTGTCTCCCCTCTCCAAGGCTTCTTGCATAGAACTTAAAGAGAAATTGGATTTTTGGAACCCTCAATCGATATAAACGACCATTAAAATACGTTTTAGGACTTAGGATATGGTGGTGAATGATCAAAAGACTCTTCTTGAATTAAAAGAAAAATTTTGAAATCTTGCATACTGGTCCACAATGCGCCAGGAGCACGGACCAATATATTTTCACAATTTTTTACAATTTTGAATTCCTGTAATTTTTTTTTTAAAAAAGACAAAGTGTTACTCTTCAACTCCTCCGCGACCTGCCAAGGGCACGGACAGACATTGTTTTCACATTAATTAGTAAAAATTATTTTTGCTCTGGTTGCTTTTAAATCGGGTCGAGACCATTTTTCCACTTGATTTTTCACGCTAATCGCAAATTCGATCTCGGATTTCTAATCAGAGCTTTGGAAGATGTATTGTGTGCACGATTACATTTTAGAGGCATTTTGGTAATTTTATGAGGTATTACATCACGTGCTTTAAGTTTTTGAACGCACGAACCTTGCCACGTAGACAAAGAAGGGGCATTACATTACGAAAAAAGTAAGTTCAAGGGGGTAATAGGACCAAGTAAAAGTTTAAGTATGTCTCTGGGATTTTTGGTTATTGTCTGTGGGAGGGGGGTAGTTTTTCATTCTCCCTTATATATATATATATAAGGGATTGCAAATCTGGTCTCGGATTTGCAAATGGAGCATGGGAAGACTGGTTACGTGCAAGGTCAATTCTGGGGGTTATCCCCCTTTGGGATCATTCATCCTCGAATGATAATGTTATGAACAAAACTAAACCAAACCATAAGATTATCAAACTTAACCAACATAAATCTTCAAGATAGATTATGGAAGTTTACCTTCAAGATCCTCATTTAGGCCAACGTACAAGTGTGGATACTTGGCCTTCATATCTTCCTTTGTTTCTCATGTAGCTTCCTCAACGAATTGGTTTCTCCACAAAATCTATTCCGAAGCAATCTCCTTGGTCCTCAATTTACAAACTTTTCGGTCTATTATCTTGATCGGGATCTCTTCATACAACAGATTATCCTTAATTCCAGCACTTTCAACAGGGACAACTAGAGAGGGATCTCCCGAGCACTTCTTAAACATGGAAATATGGAATACCAAATATATAACACTTAATTCTATAGGTAACTCACACTCGTAAGCAACGCTACCCACTCTTCTCAAAATCTATTAAGGGTCAATATATCGTGGCCTGAGCTTTCCTTTTTCCGAATCTCATAACTCCCTTCTTTGGAGATACCTTCAGGTATACCCAATCGCTTACCTCAAACTCCAAGTCTCTCCTTCAAACATCAGTGTAAGACTTTTGTCGACTCTGAGGTGTCTTGAGCCTCTCTTTGATAACCTTCACTTTTTCCACAGCTTGATGGACTAGATCAGGTCCTATCAACCCTGCCTCACCAACTTCAAACCACCCGATAGGTGATCTACACCTTCTCCCATAGACGACCTCATACGGTACCATCTGTATGCTGGCCTAGAAACTATTATTACAAGAGAACTCAATCAAGGGTAAATGATCATCCTAGTTACCTATAAAATCTATCACACACGCCCTCAACATATCTTCCTATCTTCTACAGATGGAAAGCTGTACTAAAATTCACCTTCGTACCGAGGCCTTTCTGAAAGGACTTCCAAAACTGTGCCTTGAACTAAGCTCCTCTATCTGAAATAATGGATCAATGGACCTCGTGCAGCCTAGCAATCTCCTCAAGATAAAGTTTGGTATAATCCTTAGCTGTAACAGACGTCTTGACCGGTAGTAAGTGAGTTGACTTGGTCAATCTGTCTTTTATGACCCATATCGAATCATGCTGTCTACGGCAACAAGGTAAGCCTATTACAAAGTCCATGTTAATCATCTCCCAGTTCCATTTTGGAATCTCTATGTTCTGAGATAAACCACAAGGCCTTTGGTACTCTACCTTAACTTGCTAGCAATTTGGGCATCTAGACACGAACTCTGTCATGTCCCTTTTCATACCACCCTACCAATAGACTTCTTACAATTCTCTATACATCTTTGTTGCACCAGGGTGGATATAGTATCTGGAATTTTGAGCTTCAGCCAAGATTCTATCTCTAAGGCCGTCAACACTTAGCACACACAATCTGCCTAGGTATCTCAGGACACCATCTCCCCCTTTCACTAGCACTAATACTTTCTGTTTCTAGACATCTTCTTTCGGTTGGAGATGGATGGGATCCCTTTCTTGCTTTCTTTCACCTCCACCACCAAGTATGACTCTGGCCCATTTCTAACAATGGCACCACCTTCATCGGAATCTTCAATCTGTACCCTAAACGGGCTAGTCTGTGTACACCCCTAGCTAACTCTTTATTTTCATCCTCAATGTAAGTCGTGCTCCCCATGGTCACCCTGCTAAGAGCATCAATAACTATATTAGCTTTACCTGGATGATAGAGGATACTCATGTCATAGTCTTTCAGCAATTCTAACCATCTTTTCTGCCTCAAATTCAGCCCCTTCTAGTCGAACACATACTGCAAGCTCTTATGGTACATGAATACATCAGCGTGTCCACCATATAGATAGTGTCTCCATATCTTTAGAGAAAACACCACAACGAGCTCAAGATCATGAGTTGGGTAATTCTTTCCATGAATCTTAAGCTGTTTGGAGGCATATCTATCACTTTGCCTCTCTACATCAATACACAACCCAAGCCAACACTGGAAGCATCATAATATACCACAAAGTCATCAACTCTCTTTGGTAGGGATAAGACTGGGGCTGTGGTCAGCCTGGCTTTCAACTCTTGGAAACTCTTCTCACAAGCTTCTGACCATTCGAACTTAGTCTTCTTCTGAGTTAACTTAGTCAAGGGAGACGAGATAGAAGAAAACCCCTCTATAAACCGTCTTTAGTAACCTGCCAAGCCCAAGAAACTCCTTATCTCTCTGGGAGTTAGGCCTTGCCCAATTCTTTACTTCCTCAATCTTTTGGGAATCAAGTTGGATACCTTCACCAAACACAATATGTCCCAGAAACGTCACAGACGCCAACCAAAACTCATACTTAAAAATTTTAGCAAATAGTTGCTGATCCTTAATGGTCTTAAGGATAGTTCTAAGATGGTCTGCATGCTCCTCCTTGCTATGAGAGTAGACTAGGATATGATCTATGAACATAATAACAAACATATCTAGGTACGGCCTCAACACCCTGTTCATAAGGTCCATGAAAGTTGTTGGTGCGTTCGTCAGCCCGAAGGACATTACCAAAAACTCGTAATGACCATAGCGGGTTCTGAAAGCTATCTTAGGAACTAACTTTAAGCTGATGATGCCCATATTTAATATCTATCTTGGAAAAACAGGTAGCACCCTGAATTTAGTTGAATAAGTCATCAATTCTGGGAAGAGGATACTTGTTCTTAATGGTGACCTTGTTCAACTCGCAGTAATCTATGCGCATCCGAAGAGAACCTTCCTTTTTATGCACGAAAAGAACTGGAGCATGACAAGGTGAGATGCTTGGTCTAATGAAACCCTTATCTAAGAGATTTTTTCAGTTGCGACATTAACTCTTTTAGCTCCAAAGGAGCCATATGGTATGGAGGAATAGATATGGGCTGAGTATCTGGAAGAGTATCTATCCCAAAGTCTATCTCCCTATTAGGAGGGACCTCGGGAAGATCCTCAAGAAAAACTTCTAGGAACTCAGTCACAACTGGGACAGACCAAAGAGATGGTGCCTCAGCACGAGAATCCTGAACTCTAACTAGGTGGTATATGCACCCTTTAGAAATTAACTTTCTATCTTGGAGATATGAGGCAAACTGAGCCTTAGGAAAAACTGAGCTACCCCTCCACTCTAAGACTGATTCGTTAGGAAACTAGAACTTGACTACTCTGGTTTTGCAATCTATGGAGGCATATCTAGCATGAAGCCAATCCATGCCTTGGATGACATCAAAATCTGCCATATCTAACTCAACCAAATCGGCTATAATAGTCTTATGATAAACTAAGACTGGATAGCTTCTATAGATACCTTGGGCTAGAATAAACTTTCCAGTAGGAGTGGAAACACTGAAAGGTCAAGAAGGCATTCTGGATTGACCCCAAACTTCACAGCTACATATGGGGTTACAAATGACAATGTGGCTCCTAGGTCTAATAATGCATATACATCATAAGTAAAGATTTTGAGCATACGTAACCACATCTGGTGAATTCTCCTACTCTTGTTCGATGCCCATGGAATACAAGAGGTTTGTGCCTCCGCTTGCTCCTACTGCAGTGCCCTTGTGAGGTGACTTACCCTGCGGTGCTGAAGAAACTAACTATGACCTATTATCTCTCATATTCTGTTTCCCCATAGGACAATCCTTTAAGAAGTGCCCTGCCTGACCACATTTGAAACAACCATTTGTGCCTATAAGGCTCTCTCCGGGATGAGACCTACCACACTTACCACAAGTAGGGTAACACTTTGATCCTTAAGTTATGCTACCCTGTGACTGGCTGTCTGGGAACCTACGGTGCTGTGACCCCTACTCATTGTAACTCTCGATGTAGGTTCACTAGCGGATGAAGGTCCTGGTCTGACTATCTTAGGCTAAATGGATAAGTGACTCACCTCTAGCTCCCCTCTTACCTGTCTCTTGTCCTGATGTCTTAGCCCTCTTGCTCCTAAACTCTTCCCTATCCTACATTTTCTCCTCCTCTACCTACTATACATAACTCACCAAGCGAGCTATATCCATGTCCCCAATCAGCATCGCGTTCCTGCCCCCCTTCTTAGTCATTCGAGAGGGACCTGACACAAAAAGGTCCATTATAGTACACATGTCTGCCACCATAGCTAGAGCATAACGAGACAACTACCCTTTAAACACTGCCCAATTAAAACTGGAGCCACATCTGCCCTTCTTCCTTTCTACTGATCAAACTAGAGTCTAACTACTCCCCTGAGCTGGTTGGTAGCCAACTCAACCAGCTCCGCATCATATATAAGCATAACGTGGAACACTTTCTGGAGCTCCTCAATGAAATTCTCAGGATCCTACTTCATATTAGACCCTGTGAATTCTGGTGGATTCATCCTCAGAAACTCCCGAACTCTGGCGGTATTCAACCCATCAGTTCTGCCATCTCCTTGGAGACCTCCTGTGTAGTGACTGCCTGAGCCAAAGTCTGGATGGCCTGGCGAAGCTTAGCATTAGAGATGTTCGCTTGTTGTGGTTGCTCCACCAGCACAGCTGGACCTCTAGGTCCTTTAGGAATTAGGTCGGGCTGGTTTGCATTTCTCTTAGCTGCGCATCCTATGCCCCTTACTGGTCCATTAGCTCCACTTAAGGGCATGATCTGAAAAACACGACATGAATGCATGACTTAGGAGGGACTTAATAGAGATATGTTCTGAAGCCTGAGATAGAGAGTAACAATTAATAGTGACACTTCCTAATTGTCCTGTAGCTTCCCCATTATAGATGTGACGTGCTTCACACCCATAATATGGACTATACTAGACACTGTTCCATATATTCCCTAGGACTCTTGAACTCTGGGCTCTGATACCAAGTTTGTCACGCCCCAAGCCTACACCCTAGGCCTGACTGACACCCAAACCATTGCTGGTCCGAAGCGAACCACTTGGCCTGGCTACTTACTCAATAGAAGACTTAAACCACTGTGGAGAGGCTGTAAAAGTAACAACCTAAAACAAGAAAAGTCTCCATAAACTGAGTGTAAAATTTCTCAAACACTAACTGATATAAATCAAAACCAGAATACTTGATACATAGTCTATGGAACCTCTAACTAGAATTGTCTGAAAGGACTACGGGGACAGGTCACAAGTAGCCAGAATTGAAATAAACATACAGCAAAAAACATAAGTAAACCTAAGAGCCTCTGACTGAGAAGAGGCCTCACTAATGACTGGAAGATGGTTGTCCTCAATGAAGCGGCTGTTGAGGGGCTCTGTTACCTGCGTCTGCATCATAAAATGATACAGGTCCTAAGGATATCAATGCGTGAAATATACGGTATGTAAGATGGCTAAAACTATAACTTAAGGTCATATAATATTTTCCAAAAGACATAAACATAACTCAGAATGAAGTAACATAATAATAAGTACTTTGTAGCTGAAATTAACATGCTGAAAACTTGTATGTAAAGCACATCTTCTTAGCTTGGGAAGTTTCTCTAATCGACAACCACCTCTATGAGCTTCGTCGTGATATAATGTTTTGCCCACACTGCCATAGTCGTCCCGTACTTTGCCGAGGTAAGGGACGAAGAACTGGGAGAATGGATCCATCCCAAAACTAGCCATCTCAGTGGCTAGTGAGGAATGTACCTTGTTACAATCCTATCCTATGCTGGCTACATAGTTTATGAGTTCGAGTTATTAATTCTGCTCTCACGCATATCAATGCTCAATACTACTCCCAAAATGATTTTTATATAGATCATAGCTTAAAGAATGTAATTTCGCAAAATCTAATCTTTCGGGGACTTAGCCCAACTTACTAATTTAGCTTTCTCATCTGAACTTTTGTAGCTTGATTGAAAACTAGTATCTTCTCAAGTATTCTCAAACTTATGGGTTACTCAGCTAAAGTGCAAAAACAGTTAAAAAAATGATTATTAAACTTATCTCAAACTATAAGCTTTATAGGTGTTCATAGAGCCAATATGAAATTTATAGAAGATCATTCAAGGCTATGAATCTTGGTAGCAATACTTTAAATAACAAGTAAAGAATCAATAACCTACATATGAATGAAAATTTAATAAACTTTACAAAATACATGAATTGTGATGTCAAATTGTACTTGACAATTCTTGGATGAAAACTAACATATGATTTCTAAAATAACCATAAAATAGTTTTTAGAGTGACCTTACATACCTGGGAAGAGAATTCCTGATGAGTTGAAAGAATTCTTTAGCCCTAACTATCATTCTTGATTTTCTTTACGCTTGGATTTCTTGAGAGGTTTTTGAAAATAATGAAAGTGAATTCTTACGCATATAGGGTCTGCTATAAAGTTAAAATCGATTAGTTTAAGATTATGGGGTGTGGAAAAGGTGGAAACTATCTTTTCCAAATAAAAGAAAAAAAAAAGCAGAAATTTTACAGATGTGCGATTACTGATTTTCGCAAATTTCCAATTTACATCAAAATCATGCAAAAATGGGAATCTGCATCCTTGGCGCATCTCCGAAGGGGCGCAGAAAGTCCACTGTTTTGAATATTTTTAGAGAAAAATAATTTGACTCGGTTGCATTAAAATCGAGTCGAGACCATTTTTCGACTCAGTTTTTCGCATTGATTGCAAATCCTGTCTTGAATTTGCAAATGGAGCATGAGAAGGCGCGTTATAAACAAGGTCAATTCTGGGGCTAATTCAGTCATTTCACCAGGTCTTACACCTTGGATTCCAAGTACTAAGTTGCTTGGTCTATGATGATGGTCTCTTCCTACACATGTAGTATGTTCTATATAAACTTAGTTTACTTCAAGCATTATTCATACATGTCATATTGTTATTATGCTATCCATTGCTTATGATTATGCATTTCGATTATGTTTCCTATCTCTTGTTGCATTGCATCCTATATACTTTGTAAATTCAAACGTACTAACGCTACTCTATGCCTATATTATATTACCATGTATAACTCTGAGCTTCACTTGATCACCTTCCTCCACGTGGCTAGTACTATCTCTTCCAGCAAGTTTGGTGAGTCCTCAACTTGGAGGATGATATCTTTTGTTCCTATGTATGCAAAGACTTTCTTTATCTTATTGTATGCTTTTGACTATGAGGGTGAGCCCGGAAAGTTGTCTTGGCCCCTGCTCAATTCTAAGTTTAGAGGTATTGTTGGACAAGTTATGTAATGATGCCATGAGCTTTGCCTCTCTTGACTCCTGTATGTTTTAAGCTATGAAAGACTTCCTTAGTCCCTTTGCCCTAAATTCTAATCTCTTATTGTTGTTTAATTTTTTTCGCGACCAAGGATGTGTAATGATATGTTAAGAGGCTTGTTTGGTGTCCCTTCGAGTTCCTCATTCGCCGTGTCACGTTTAGGCCCTGAGCTTGGGTCATGACACTCATGAGGAAATCTATGTATAATTTTATGCGGGCTAGAAAGTGGAATAAGTTATGTGGGTATTAGTTATACGTGGATTAAAATAATTTTTAGACCGCGTACTCTCGTTAAATTAAGGATAACAATTAAGTTGGAGTCGGAAGTCCTCAATGGGATTAAAATAGGAAAGTTTGG
>JAOTQR010115129.1:0-25058 GCA_025774065.1 Solanum ossicruentum | reverse complement strand
AAGTTAAGGATGAAGTTAATTTAGCATAAGAGTGGCAAGGAATGAACATAGATCCCATTTAGGCTTTTCATCGAAAGGTACGGGCATTTGCGCCCTCCAATAAATTACATTCTTTCAACATCTTAAACCATTTCACACTTTTACAACTTGCGGGCTCTTCATACCCAAGAGTCAAAATATAAATACATTTTTATAAAAATACCAAGGAGCGAACATAGGATATTTGGACCCAAATTGTGAAGGAAAAGGAATTTTTCAACGTATGACATTGACTAAGCTCAACTAATTCATGCCAAGAGATAGGAATCTTTACATACCTCGATTTCTTCCTCCAACTAACTCCAATGCAAGACCAATCCAATTTATGCTTCCGGATGTCCCACATCTACACAAATCACAATAACGCCAACGATTAATAACCATATCTGGTCTTAAATCCTAACTTTTTATTCCAAATTTTATAAAAATTTTGGCAGCATCTCCTTCTTATAATACGCCACCCCGAGAATTCAACTCAGCTTGAATAATCAATCAACAACAACAACAACATCCTACAACATCAATAAACCCTCTCCAATGCCATCACAACATCGACAACACCACAAAACGCCATTATGACATAATTAGTAAAACAGGGCAGCATACATATAGGTATACATCTACCATATTCAAGCCTTCCTATATATTCTAAGAACTATAATACATCACTCCAACGCCCAACGTAAACCCCTAACCTTAAAACATAACATTACACCTCCAATGGGGCTCCAATTCGAGTTAACCTTCATGAATACATTCACATAGTTTTCCAACACTTCTTTCACCTCACAAGGACTATTTTCATGTCAAATAAACATAAACACATGACTATAATGCAGTATATTCTCATATGCAAGCTTGTCCCCATTTCAAACCCCAAACTCCAAATTCACAATTTAACTAACAACCAACCCTCTTTTCATGTTTTACCTTCAATTTAACACACCCCTAACATAGCCACAAGCTTTAATTTACATAAATGAAGCTAGAATTTAACATATCTTTCAAGCTCCTTACTAGACCCAAATCTTCCTAGCCATCAAAACAAGCGTTTCCTTGACCAACTAACGCCTCCACGCCACTTAAGGAACCCAATATACCAAGGTTGAAGCTTCAAATAATCGAAAACTCGAAAAAAACACAATTTTTTTTCTTTTTACTGTAGCAACCCGAGAGGTTGCTTCAGCTTCTCTTGGTTGCTCTAAATTTTTCTTAAGTGTAGGAATGCTTCTTCTTGTACAAGAGATATACATATATATAGAGAGAGAATTAACCTCCCAATTGGACCAATCAAAAGAACCCACAACACATGACTCCACAACAATTAAATTCTTAAGGACCACACTTAGAAGAAAATTTACATTTGCTCCCAAACATTACCAAATTGAACCAATTAAGGACTTACGGGTTCTAACACTTTGTTGGCTTGATTATGAAAGAAAGTTGCTATTCTTAATGTTTTTGAGTTCTGTAATGATGTGTAAAGATTTCTGCACTATTTGGTTATACGTAAACAATCGAGGTTTAACGTGTTATCTTAAGTGTGTTGTTTGTAGAAATTGTGGGCTGATTGATTAAGGACTATGGTCTCACGTCCTACATCTATGTTGAGGACAATTTTTGAACTGTTTTATGACTGGTTTTATGTGTATATATGGTGGGAGCTATTTGGTTAAAGTTGGAACAGGTTTGGAATTGGCGACGTTGAAATGTAGTGAAAGGATGTAACGTTATGCAGGTTATTCGTATATTGTGTAGAATTGTTATGTGTTGTGCTTTGTGGTTTGTTGTAATGCTGTTAGGGAACTAAAATAGGCTGCACATAATATGTATATGAGAATGTGTATTATAAAATACGATTAGGGGTGGAAAGGTTGAAAGAATGCGCTCGAGTTTATAATTATACGCTTGCTGCCCGTATATTATTTTTTATAATATTGGGCTGCCAAGATGTATCTATTGGCTGCTAATACTAGTTTTATCACCTACTATGTTGTAGATAAATATTTGTAGGAAGGAAAGGTTATCTCGAGGTAATAGCGAGGTCGTACAGCGAGGTATGTAAGGCTCCTCGAGGAGGGATTGTGTTTCGTGCCAAATAATATGAAATCAAGTAGCCTTACATTCCTCGCTGTACGACCTCGCTATTACCTCAAGATAACCTTCCCTTCCTCCAAATATTTATCTATAACATAGTAGGTGATAAAACTAGCATTAGCAGCCAATAGATACATCTTGGCAGCCCAATCTCATAAAAAACAACATATGGGCAGCCAACATATAATTATAAACCCGAGCGTATTCTTTCAACCTTTCCACCGCTAATCGTATTTTCTAATACACATTATCATATACATTTCTGTGTAGCCTATTTTAGTTTCCCAACAGTCTTACAATAACCCACAAAGCACTACACATAATAATTCTACACAACATACAAATAGACGGCATAACATTACATCCCTTCACTACATTTCGACGTCGACAATTCCAAACATGTTCAAACTTTAACCAAACAACTCCTACCATATATACAGATAAAACTAGTCGTAAAATAGTTCAAAAAGAGTCCTTAACATAGGGGTAGGACGTGAGACCATAATCCTTATTCACTCAGCCCACAATTTCTACAAACAACAAACTTTAGATAACACGTTAAACCTTTATTGTTTACGTATAACCAAACAATGTAACAACCTTTATACATCATTACAGAACTCAAACAAATTACGAAAAACAATTTTCTTTCATAATCAAGCCAACCAAGAAGAGAAAAGCTCCCAAATAAACAAGAAAAGTATACAACAACCCTTGGAACACATGTTGTCATAAAGTTTCAGCATATATCTAACCAACATAGTCTCTTATTTTTCATACAAAAACCATACTAAACACATAAGTAAACTTACTTACCATTACCTTCAAGGTGTAGGGCTTCTCCAAGAACCCTAAAAGTCTCCTTGTGGCTGCTTTGCAAGGTTAAGAAAGTGTAGAGAGAAAGCTTGTGAAAGCTGGTTTTTTTTCCAAGTTAAGAATGACTTAATGGTGCTACTTGTAAGCCTTTTTAAAGGAGCCTTTGGCTGAATTTCTTATGTGGTTCAAGCCTCATATTATCAAGGCAGTGATGCAGAAACTTGGCCTTTCACTTGGGCCTAATTGGGTTTCAAAGTTGATGGGCCTTGACTATCCATTTTCCTAATTTTGCTTCACTTAGTTTGGGCCAAAATAGTCAAGTGGGTTGTGACGCACTTGGGCCCTTTTCATATTCTTATTGGGTTGACAATACAATCCATTTATGATGCTAAAACATTGGCTAAAATTACACCCTTAATACGGACTTTATTCATAATCGGACTTGGACAAATTTGACGTCGAGCCTCGTCTCTGTTTAGCTAGTAAATTTAAGCTAAGCAAGGTGGTGACTCACCTATTAGCTTCCTAAGTCCTACAAGCGCCTCACTTCTCTCACTTCATTTAAGGTTGTGATCTCCTCAATTTGCCTTAAAACTTATTTACACTCAACCCTCTTCAGCGTTAGACATACATATCGCTCTCTAATTTGAGATTCAAGCACTTTTAAAAATTGACGCTAATTTGAAAAGTCATATCATGTTTCATTTGTATAGTACTAGTATTGTAAGATGTGGAGTGTTATATAGTGGCGCTCTTATATATATTCTAGACCAGCAGGGTCCGCAACTCTTACCTGGGCACAATTTTCTAAGGCCTTTTTGTCCAGATATGTTCCCAAGAGCATCAGGGATCACTTTCGAGATTAGTTCACCCGCCTAGAGCCTGGCCAAATGTCTATTCCTAAGTATGAGGCCCAGTTCCACCAGCTCTCCCACATGCCACTATTATATTACCCACAGAGAAGGAGCGGGTGTGTTGCTTTATTCGTGGGTTAAGACCATCATTGATGTTGGGCACTGAACATCTGGTTAGAGTGGTTCATTCCTTTTTGGACGTTGGTGAACATGCTCATAGAGATTGTTCACCATCAGGCCTGTGGTAGTGATAAAAGGGCCAAATATCATGGTAGCTACAGCGGGTCCAGTCTTAGGGCAATAATAGTTATGACAGGTCATGTAGAAGTTTTAGCAGAGCCAGTCTAACCAACCAGTTCAGGCAGCCTTGCTGATAGCAGAGGGTGTCCAACCTTGTTTAGGAGGATCTAGTATTGGCCAAGGTTCCAGAGGTCCGCCCCTCCCTACTATGGATGCACGAATAGTGAGCACTCATTTGCAGGTTGCTATGATTGTGGTTCACTTCAGCATTGAGCGCAGAGTGTCTTTACTGAGGTAGGCCATTAACTGCAATACCACCCACACCTAGGGGCAGAGATCAGGGTCAAGATCATGGAGGTAGAGATAGAGAAAAGGATGTGGTGGTGGCCAGCAGGGTAGTAGGGGCGGTACTTGGGATGCTACATAGGTGGTAGGGTAGATGGCTGAGAGTGAGACTAACATGGCTCAAGATCAATTTTTCTGATTGTATGATGAACTCCTTTGAAAACCATTGGCGCGCATGTAAACGAGTTGCTCTACCAACTGAGCTGTAGCCCTTAGTGCTTATGATACATATTTTATCAGGTAGGTAAATTCTTGTCAAGAGAAATATTCCATGATCCAACATCATCCTAGTTAGCAGTTCTAGCTCTGTATCAAGGTTCCTTAAAAACTTCGGCCTTCTTTAAAATATCGTGAACAGTTTCTATAGGTTGAGCCCCTTTTTCAAGGAAATATAAATTCGCAGGAACATTTAAATAAGTTTGATTCTTTATCGGATCATAAAAAACTACTTTCAAAATATCTTTTCCTTCTCTTTGGGATCAAACATCAATTGCAACGATTCAATAGACAGCTTACACGAATATTCAAATGTCAGAGATCGCCTCACATTTACCAATCCAGTCTTACTCCCTTCCAGCAAGCAGCATCAGGTTCAAGAGACCAGAACGACTGGGTCATGTTGTAAATGCCCTGGCTAAACCTAGAGGTGAAATTTTAGCTTTTGAATTTTGATTAATTGAATCTGCGCCCCGGGTATTGTTTCGGGCGAAAGAAGTAATACATAGAAAGATTTGGCGCCACTCACTAAATTCTGTTGTTAATGCCCAAAGCCAATCCCAGGGAACAGTGAAGCTTCATAGGGTCTTTCTGTCCAGGTGCAGGTAGTCCGCAACTTCATAGATATGTTTATTTCACCGAGCCTCTCTCCGAGACACCTGGTATAGCCAACAACTATTCAGTGAATTGTCTTGTGTTACTAAGTTTCAAGATGTTTACTGAATCCTTCACGATGGTCACCTCTATATTATAGTCCCCTCTATAGTCTCCACTTTATAAAATGTACTTTTCCAACCTTCGTCTATGAGAAATGCAAACTAGTGGTCCCTCATTTGATCTTGGTGTGGAACCTGACGGCTAAGAAGAAAAATGAAAGCTTTAGAAGTGAGATCTCAAGCTATTTGCATTCACTCTAAAAGAATTTTGTGAAGAAGCTGATTTAAATGTTCTCAACTCTGCCCCGACATCCTGATCAAAGGTCGTAGCATAGCCTTGTTCTAAGGATGATGTCCTCCGAACCCTTGATTCATTTCGTGGCGCAAAATCCATCATTGGCAAAATAATTATTTGGTTATGCCATTTTGGGATTTGCTCTAACCGAAGCTATTGCACCGCATCTGGACGGCTTAATGGATGAGCAAAAGGAAGTTATGCATGAACGTAATGCTCATAACTTCCCCCTAGACCTAGGTGCTATCGAAGCTCCATCTACAAATGGATAATACCCAGCGAGTTGGAGATAAGCAGACTCGAACTGCTGACATCCGTTGGTGGCTAACCTACTTTGGCGAAAAATGTATTAGTAGCTTATATGCTGTGGGTTTTTCGCAGGGAACCCGCCTTTCTTTAGATGAATACTAACAATAGTCTCCGCTTCAAAGATAAGCTTTGATAGAGTACATTGAATGTTCAGAAATGGCTATAACAGAGTTTCTCTTATTCATATTAACAGCTACTCTAGGGGGAATGTTTTTATGGAGTCGTAAGGTAGTGAAATTCCTTGTCGAGTAAGTTCCTAGAGGGTGGTCCTCTTTTCTCTCGTAAAAGCTCTCAGAATTCGAACATGCCGCGTTTTAATGGGAAGGATCGAACCATGGAAACGAATCTATAGGGCTATCACCTTCTTTGCTACCTAGCTAGGGTTAAGGCTGACGCATCGACCGATGTGATCACAGGTACCATTCTATTATGTCAGCAGGCTACTTTAGCCTTATTTGATCTTGGTTCCACTTACTCTTTTGTGTTTGTATACTTTGCTCCTCGTTTGGCCATTGACTTAGAGTTATTAGAGGTGTCGTTATGTGTTTCTTCCCCTATAGGGGATTCTTTAATAGTGAATCAGGTATGTAGATCCTGTGTGGTGACTATTTAGGGGCACGATACTCAAGCCGATCTTATCTTACTTGATATGCCGTATTGTGATGTTATTTTGTTCATAGACTGGTTATCTTCTCATTATGCAGTTTTGGATTATTATGCCAACACCATTACTTTATCCTTGCTTGGTATTCCCTTGGTCTTGTGGCAACGTGTTTATAGCCGCACAGATCGACAAGGATTATATCATCGATATGAGTCCAATGGTTGGTTTCATTAGGATGTTTATCTTACTTGGTCTATGTGCATGATGTTTCCAAAGAGATTCCTTCTATTGATTTAGTACCTATGGTACCGGAGTTTATTGATATATTTCCTACTAACCTACCTGACATTTCTCTAGAGAGAGACATTGATTTTTCCATTAATCTTTTGCTGGACACTAAGCCTATATCTATTCTACCCTACCATATGGCTCCTGTAGAGCTCTGGAAGCTTAGTAATAAGTTAGGGGACCTCTTAGGCAAGGGGATTGTTTGGCCGAGTGTGTCTCTTTGGGGCGCTCCTCTCCTTTCGTTAAGAAGAAGGATGGTCTTATATGTGTGTATTGATTATAGGCAGTTGAACAAGGTGCCGGTGAAGAATCATTACACTATGCCTCGTATTGATGATCTATTTGACCAGCTTCAGCGTGTCGCAGTGTTCTATAAGATTAATTTGAGGTCTGAGTATCGTCAGTTGCAGATTAGAGTAAATAACATACCTAAGACTGCTTTTCAGACCCGTTATGGCTACTACGAGTTTTTGGTAATGTTTTTCGGACTTATTAATGTACTCGCCACTTTCATACCTAGGCCTTACCTTGACTCTTGTGTGTGGTTATCTTGCTTAGATTGTAATTGTACCCTAGTTTACTGGTAGGTTTCTTTAAGTAGTGGATGACTTGGTTAGGTAGTTGTTGTGTTGGTAAGAGTGGCATTTTGGATGGATAATAGGTCCTAATAGACTTAAAGGCTGCCCTAGATTCATATTGTTCCCTCAATTTTGAAATTTTAGAACTGATCACCTTTAATATCAAGCATAGCGAGTTGGATCCAGAATGGGAGTGTCTTGTGGTTGTTTCAAGCTTTTGGTTGCAAGACGATCAGAGGGCTGAGTTCTTGGAAGATTTACCTTGAGGATAGGGTCAAAGTGAGTCGTATAGGTTTAAGCTCATGATTTCCCTATGGAAGATCTGTTGTTCATGCCCATTAGGTGCAGTGCAAAATGATTAGTGTTGGCATTATTGGGCCATTACTGCTCTTTTGACAGAGCCCATTATTGTCTTTCGACCTAGTGTTCCTTGGATTGTACTGGAGGGGTTGATGAGTCCATATTTTGGACTCATTTTGGGGATAGATTGCAAGGAAATATTGCCCTTAGTGTGCTATTAATTCTAACTCTAACAAGTATGCATGGGCTATGACAGGAAATGAGATTAAAAGTGCACAAATGGACAATACTTGGTGAAATCTTGAAAAATGGGTAAAAGTACAAAAAGGTGGAGAAAAGCGGTGTCGCGAAAACACTCGACAATCCACCGAACACTTAGGGAGATTGACTATCTATGCAGCAACAAAGGTTTCGGGTCAAGTCAAGAAGTTGGTCAGATTCGATGTCACAAACCATACTTGACAATACCCCGAAGTGCACAAGTGATCACCTAAAGTTGCAGTGCCCAAAGCCCCAAAACACTAATAGGAAGGCCATATGATGGATATTTCAGTGCATTGTCAAATTGGATCAGTGGAGCAAAGAGTCATTGCTAATGTTGCAGAAGAGGGAGCCTTATCAATTTGCAGAGGAAAGTGGTCAGGTGCACATTCGACGCATCACCGGAATGCTCGGCGATGGTTGGCCTTGACCGTTGAACTACATTTTGCAGCACAAACTTTAAACATTTGCATGGAGTATATAAGAAATTTTAAAAGGACATTATACATCATCTATTCATACCATATCAGAACAATTAGTCTGTAGTACTACATAGGACTTTCCACTTAGAGTACAAGGGGAGTTAGGGTTTTGAAGCTTTTAGGCATCAAATTGGAGAAGATTGGCTGGTGATAATCAACTAATTTCTAGCATGTGTGGCAAAAACCTCCATGTTGGGGGTGTGCTATTGATATAGATCTTTGATTTATTTATTGAGTCTTTCATTTCTTGACTTATTTGTAGTTGATTTGGGTGAATTTGTATACATTCCTATGATCGATAATTTCAAGGTTGCAAACTGGGGATTTTACTTTAGATCTCTGATTGTTAGCTTAGTCGTAATTATGTAACAACCCCAAAAAGTGTCCGAAAATGAGCCTTAGAATGCTCGAAATTTTAATTTTCATATATCTCAAAATTCATTTGCTATTTAAAAAATTTGACTCCATATTCTTGTTCAGGGGTCCAAATTAGGCAAAGGGTCTTAACCCGATTTTAGAGCAATTAAGTCACAATTTCAAATTTCTAAAATTTCAATTTCTAGAGACGATCCGCGACAGCACCACAATGCGCAGCTGTCGTGAACTTGTGTTAATTCGGCCACTGCGATAGGTCTGCATCGTGGACCTGTGTATTTTGCTACTAGTGATTTCTATTTCAGTCCAAGACTTTGGGGTCTTGGGCCTAAGTGTTCCCAATCGTGTTTTTACCTATATTTAGCCTTATTTCACCCTATATCATCCTAAACATTTCCCAATACTCCCCAAAACACTTAGCCATATTTTCACTCCAAAATTCAAGTCCAAAACCCTCATCCTAAGCTAAGGTTCTCCTTCAAGGTTCTTCAAACTTGAAGTCTCCATCTCCAATCTTCACCAAGTTCAACTCTAAGCCTAGGTATGTGGGTCTCTTTCATGGGTTCCTTTCACCCATGATACCCAAGCCTTCTTTTTACTCAAATTGCATGATTTAAAGTTGATTTACAAATGAGTCTCGGTCATTATGAAATTCACTGCACACTATGTTAAAGCTATGTAAAGTTGTGACTGTTTTGTTATGTTTGAGCTATAAATCTTGGATCAATTGTAAGATTTGATAAGGGGTTTTGATGTATATTTCTTAAGGGTATTGCAAGGTGTTGATTGATGGTTTTACAATGGATTTTCTTGAACGATTACAGCTTTATATTTCATGGTTTTGTACTAGCATTGTACACCCTCTAAGTGTTTGATAAAATGTCCGGATGTGGTTTCTTGAGGAGTTCAAGGTCCAAAGTATGAGATATGATATGAATAGATATATGATTATGAAATGAGCTTATGTATATGATATACTCTATATGAAGTGTTGCATTAGACCATATCCGATCTGGGGGACTGTCATGCCCAAAGTCCCGTTAGGGCGGACTGGCACCTATTGCAGATAAGGCTCGGGAGAACAAACCTGTATCCATGTGCTTTCTATACATATTATAAGGGGTTTCTACATTCAACATGCCTTTAAGAAAGTAAACAGTAATAACAAGCCAAAAGCAAATGCATATGGCTAGGTCGTTTGGGCCATTAATCTAAAGTACGAGACATAAACACACTTTAATTTACATAGTCTACAAAGCCTCTAGATAAGGAAAAGTATCTAATAAGGGTCGAGACAGGCCCCGCCTCGACTAATTATATAATACAAAAATATAAGCTTTAGACACACAAAGCTCCGAAGCAACCTGGACTTGGTAACAGCAGCTGGATATCCTGTACTCCTACAGGGGAGATCTACTAGCACCTGTACCTGCAGCATGAAATGCAGGTCCACCATAAGGGACGTTAGTACGAGATAGTGTACTGAATATGTAAGGCAGGAAATACTGTATATGAAGTAACAACTCAAATGAAACTATGCACTGGTGTAGGATAAGAGACCACCTTTATAACTATACTGTGGAATCATGTATTTTATGTTCTTTTTATTACTTTATCTAAACTATATAATCTGTGCACAACAAGTAATACAAATGACCAGCTGACTAGTGGTAAATCTATATCAGGACTGACCTTGGATAGGCTTTTCCTTTCACCCCTTGGGCTACCCCCCGTGATAGGATGGACCGTGGATAGGTGATTCTTCCACCCCTTGGGTTACCACCAATCAATAAGCAATATACTTTACTTTATCTTTCAATTACCTTTGAGATGATTCTTTTGGTGGTCATAATATTGGAGCTATAGGACTGTAGATGTAGCATGTGACATATAAATAATCATACAAGACAATATGACAATGAAAATAGTACATTACACAAATAATGAAATGGGTATGAAATGAAACCACTCGTGAACTTTATTTAGCAACAAGGACTCATCTGACTTGGTATCCACGTATATATGCAGATTTGAAGGTGACTATGTATGGGAGCATATGAACATGTGAAAGAGTGGAGACATGGTTAATAGTTGTGTTGGAGTTAGTAAGTGCCTTTATGTACCAAGGAAGAATCCAGATTTCATGCCAAGTAATACCGAAATCGAGTAGCCTTACATACCTTGCTGTACGAGCTTGCTATTACCTCGAGATAACCTTTCCTTCCTCCAAATATTTATCTACAACATAGTGGATGATAAAACTAGCATTAGCAGTCAATAAATACATCTTTAGCAGCCCAATCTCATAAAAAAACAACATATGGGCAACAAGAGTATAATTATAAACCCGAGCGTATTCTTTCAACCTTTCCGTCCCTAATCATACTTTCTAATACACATTCTCATATACATATCATGTGCAACCTATTTTAGTGTCATAACAGTCTTATAACAGGCCACAAAGCACAACACTTAACAATTTTACACAACATACAAATAGGCGACATAACGTTACATTCCTTTGCTACATTTTGACATTGACAATTCCAAACTTGTTCCAACTTTAATCAAATAGTCCCCAGCATATAAACACATGAAATTGGTCCTAAAATAGTTCAAAAACAATCCTCAAAATAGGTGGAGGACGTGAGACCATAGTCCTCAATCAATCCGCCCACAAGTTCCTATTACGAGCACAATTACGATATCACACAAGAACTCACTTTCGCAGACTGTAAAAATGGTGCAGCAGCCTTTATACATTATTATAGAACCAATAATCATTAATAATAGTATCCTCCCTTCATAATCAATCCAACCAAAAAGAGAAAAGCTTCTAAATAAACAAGAAAAATATACAATAACTTTTGGAACACTTTTGTCCAACAATTTCAGCAAAAGTATAATCAGCTTAGCCTCTTGTTTTACATAAGAAAACCATACTAAACACATACGTATTCTTACTTACCTTTACCCTCAAGGTGTAGGACTTCTCCAAGAACCCTAAAAGTCTCTTCTGGCTGCTTGTAAAGTAAAGAAAGTGTTGAGAGAGAACTTGCAAAACAATTTGATTTTTTTGTTTAAGTTAAAATGGCTTATGAGAGCTATTTTTAACCCTTTTTAAAAGGTGACTTTGGCCAACCTACTAAGGTATTTTTAGACTTACTTTATTAAGCTGGTGATGCAGCTTCTTGCCCCTTTCAGTTGGGCCTTATTGGGTTCAAATTGGTTGGCCCTTGCTGCCCACTTTTCCCTTTTATCCTTACTTAGTTTTGGCTTAATTCACCAAGTGATTTTTGTTGTACTGGGTTCCTTTCTCTATTATGCTTGGGCTGAAAATATAGTCCATTTATGAAGCTAAAACATGGGCTAAAGTTATACCCTTAACAATGTCTTTATTCATAATCAGACTTGGACAAATTCGACGTCGTGCCTTGTCTCCGTTTAAGCTAGCAAATTTAATCTAAGCAAGTAGGTAACTCACCTGCTAGATTCCTAAGTACTACAAGCACCTCAATTCTCTTACTTTTTTAGGGTCGTGATCTCCTCAATTGACAAAAAACTTGTATACACTCGACCCTCTTAAGCGTTAGACGTACATATTGCCCTCTAATCTGAGATTCAAGCACTTTTAAAAATGGGTGCTAATTTGACCAAACCATATCATGTTTCATTTGTATAGAACTAGTACATGTAAGATGTGGGGTGTTATATCCTCCCCCACTTAGGAACATTCTTCCTCGAATGTTAGCATAATTAGATAGCTTGACCATGTTCAAACCTGTACTTGAACAAACTTTTGACAAATCAACAAGTACTCAAACACACATACCTATTAATGTCCCAATTCTGCATGTTGGACTTCCTCTTTAGCTTCAAATAAATAAGGGTATTTTGATTTCATGCGTCCTCGGCCTCCCATGTTATTTCTTCTACTTGTTGGTTTCTCCAAAGTACTTTTACTAAAGCTATTTCTTTATTTCTTAGCTTCTTAACTTGACGATCTAGAATAGCAATAGGTACCTCTTCATATGTGAGATCTTCTGTAACTTGCATGTCTTCAATAGGAGTGATAGGGATGGGCCACCTATGTATTTTCGAAGCATTGAGATATGAAAGACTGGATGAACCATTGAAAGATCTTGGGGTAGCTCTAGTTCATACGTAGCCTGCCCGAACTTCTTAATAATTTTATATGGACCTATGTAACGTGGACTCAGTTTTCCCTTCTTACCAAACCTCATGATCCCTTTCATTGGAGACATCTTTAAAAATACCCAATCCCCTACTGAGATTCCAGTCCTCTCCTTCTAGCATCCGCATATGATTTGTGATGACTTTGGGCTGTTTCTAGCTGCTGCTGTATTACCCTAACTTTTTCCATGGCTTATTGTACAAGATCTGGCCCAAATAAGGTGGTTTTATCCACTTCAGACCATCCAATCATCGACCTACATTTCCTCCCATACAAAGCTTCGTAAGGTACCATCTTGATACTTGAGTGGTAGCTATTATAGGCAAATTCAATAAGTGGCAAATGGTCCACCCAACTACCTTTAAAGTCCAATTCACAAGCTCGCAACATATCTTCAAGTATTTGAATGGTGTGTTCTGTTTGACCGTCTGTTTGAGGGTGGAATGTTGTACTCAAATTCACTTGTGTCCCTAAACTCCTTTGGAAGGACTTCCAGGACTTTGCAGTGAATTGAGCCCCCCGATCAGATATAATGGAGATCAAGACCCCACGTAGCCTGACTATCTCTTCGAGGTATAACTTGGCATACTCTTCAACTGTAACTGGCAAGAAGTGTACTAACTTTGTGAGTCTATGAACGATTACCCATATGGAATCAAACTTCTGAAATGAGCAAGGCAACTCAGCAACAAAATTCATATTGATCATATCCCACTTCCATGTTGGAAGCTCTATACACGTCATATAACCTCCTAGCTTTTGGTGCTCCACTCTGACCTGTTGGCAATTTGAACATTGAGTCACAAATTCTGCAAGGTCCTTTTTCATGCCTCACCACCAAAACATTCCCTTTAGGTCATGATACACTTTAGTTGATCCTGGATGGATGCAATATTGGGAATGATGGGCTTCTTCCATTATCCTCTTCCTTAGTCCATTAATATAGGCACACACAATTTATTTTGACAATAAAGTACTCCATTTTTTATAAGGTCAAATCCCTCTATCGTACCTTGAATCACCTTGTCTTTAAGTCATCGTAAAATAGGATCCTCGAACTGTTTTCCTTTCACCTCCATTACCAATGAATACTCCACGGCATCATGCACAACAACCCCTTCCTTTGAAGTCTCAAGAAGGCAAACTCCCAAACTAGCTAGTTGTTACAGATCCATAGCCACTCCTTGACTTACCATGGCTTGATCACCATCTCTGTTGTCTTAAGTTTAGGTCTTTCTGCTTAAAGATGTATTGTAGGCTTTTATGATCAGTATATATGTCAACATGAACCCCATACAAATAGTGGCGCCATATTTTCAGAGCAAACACAACCGCTGCTAGCTCAAGATCATGTGTTGGATAGTTTTTCTCATGTGGTCGTAGCTTTCTAGATGCATAAGCAATTACCCTACCATGTTCTGTCAGTACACACCCTAAGCCAACTCCTAAATCATCACAATACATTGCATACCCCTCAGAGCCTTCTGGAAGTACTAGCACAGGTGCAGAATTTAGTTTATCTTTCAGCTCCTGGAAGCTCCTTTCACATGCATCATTCCATAGGAACTTGGTTGCTTTATGTGTCAACTTTGTTAAAGGTGCAGAAATAGAAGAAAAACCTTCAACGAACCTTCTGTAATAACCTGCCAACCCTAGGAAGCTCTGAACTTCTGTGGGTGTTGTTGGCGTCGGCCAATCTTTCACAGCCTCTATCTTTTGTGAATCAACCTTTATTCCCTCATTAGACATAATATGACCCAAGAATACCACTGATTTTAGCCAAAATTCATATTTAGAAAACTTGGCATACAACTGTCGATCACGAAGAACCTGTAACACTTGTCATAAGTGATTTGCGTGGTCCTATTCTGATCTTGAATATACCAAAATATCATCTATAAATACTATCACGAACACATCCAAGAATGAGTTGAATACCCTATTCATCAGGTCCATAAAAACTGTTGGTGCATTCGTTAGCTTAAATGACATAACAAGAAATTTAAAAAGACCATAGTGTGTTCTGAAAGCAGTCTTAGGTATATCTTTCTCCTTCACCCTCACTTGGTGATAACGTGATCTCAAATCAATTTTGGAAAAGCATTTGGCACCTTGTAACTGATCAAATAAATCATCAATCCTGGGAAGGGGGTATTTATTCTTAACTATCACCCTATTCAATTGTCGATAGTTGATATACATTCTCAAGGTTCCATCCTTTTTACGTACAAATAAGACTGGTGCACTCCAAAGGGACTACATCTGCAGACCATTAATCAATGCTGATGGTAATATCTAATAATAACAGAAAAACGCAAATAAAGAAGTTCAGAATACAGGACAAGTTGGAGTATATCCTTGACATTGAGAAGAAATGAAATGCAATCACAAATTTACACTTTGTTGTGACTGCACTGTGTCAGAAATCCCAACATATGCTCCTAGAAAGATTGTTGACATGTTCACTATGATGCTAATATATAATGTCATATAGTATTGTCTTAGAAATTAGTATTATGCGTAAACGAAGTAGACAACAAAGTACCGATAAAGAATAAAAAATACAGATAGAAGATGTAACACTTTGATGAGCAATTGTAAAAAAGAACCATATACCTGTTAAATGTGACTGCATGATTAGTTATGGAAGAATATGGAGCATAGCGGATGTTTGGTTTTTTCCTCCAAAGGTATGATGGTGGTACCATGCGGCACTTTGATATTACTTTTAGAAGCGTCGGCTTCTATTCGAGAGAAGAGGCATAATTGCAAAAGCGTTTGCTTCTACGTGAGAGAAGAGGCGTGATTAGGTTTGGCTTTTGGGTGAGAATTTTAAAAGTTTATTTAAAAAGGGTAAATTTGTAATGTCACTGTTAAGTTAAAGGCTAAAAACGGTAAATTTGTAATGTTACTGTTAAAGGCACATTAAAAGTTTTATAAAAGGATAAAATGGTAATTTAACTTTAGAATTTTTTTAATATATATATATATATAGAGAGAGAGAGAGTGTATGGATTGATTTTGCTGACTTTTTTCAATCTAATCTATGAACTCTCTCTTAATGATATGAATTTTGTAGTTTCAGATAAAATTTAGTCGTAATTTTTTAACTGATGTTCTATCGATTAGATTTTCAATTTCATGTTTGATGTTTATTACGATGCCAACTTACATATACTTCCTTTTTTGTTTCTTCCTATGGTGTTTAATTTGTGCATGATCTAATTTTTTTATTTCAAACTTTCAAGATTACTCTTTCAGTTCTCTTCATCTTCCCTGTTTAGGTGTTTTAATTTCAATAAGTTTTTCTTTTAATTTTTGCTTAAACTTTTTGACTGAAATTTATGGTTTTATGTTACTATTGCTCTGTTTAATCTCTCTAATGGTAGCTCAAATGTTAGAAAAATTCAGCTCTTGAGGACTTCACATTTTTAATTTATTGAATAAAAATTATGAAATTTGATGTGGATTGATTTTGGATCAGAAGAGTATTTCAATAGTTCAGGTAGTGAAAAAGAAAATGAACATTAAACATATTTGATAGAAAGAAGAGCACAAAAAAGTTAGAAGAACCTTGTAATTTTACTTTTCTTAACTTGTATTACAAGAGAACGTCAATAAGTAACTTACACATCATGGACAGAAAAATTATAAAATTTCAATGAACTTCATATATAAATTTGAATGAACTTAATATAAAGAATAAATGTATGTTTTGATCCTTAAAGGTGTTCTATGTTTTTTATTTTTTTTTTTGGAAAAAATAGATCATGTGAGCATCCGATCATCTATGCTCGAATCTGCCTCTTGGAGGCATAGTAAATGGAGTTGTTGCCTCTTCAACTAAGTGAGAGATAATACGAACAAGAAAAATCTTGTCGATAAAATATTTAGTATTGGAACTAATATATCTTATTGGAGCTGAAGAATAATATAGTCAACCTCAACTAATTTGGGTTCGAGTCTGATTGATTGCTATATGATCTTTTATGGGTGTACTGTGTAACATGACATACATTCTAAGTCACATGACTTGTACTATTTTAATAGTTCAGATACTTCATCTGAATAGGCAACAAAGTGAGATGCTTGGGCGTATTGTGAGGTGTAAAATTAATATTATCTAATGAGTACTCGTTGGTGTGATGAATGATTTGTTAGCCCTTTTTTCTATTATGTAGAAGACTAGAAGTCAATAGATATTTCACAAAGCAGCCTTATTATTTTGGGCAGTGATGTTGTGGTGTGGATATTATATTTTAGTGTAAGCAAAGAGACTACATTCTTAGATGATAGTGGAATAGGTGGGAGATCTTTTTTGTCTCTGCTCAAATGAATCACATTTCTTGATCTTTCTGTTAGATGTGGATCTCTCTAACTAATATAAAATTTTCATTTTAGGAGATCTTTTTTTACCCAGTTAGTGCTCAACACAGCAAACAGTAGCATAAAAGGAGAACATAAACATTCTGTAGTATAATGCAACTATATGAAGTTATAGCTTTTATGAAAGAAAGTTGTTTTTAAAAAATCTATTCATGAGTAAGAAGTCTCCACTGTCCTCATTGCAAAAAGAAGTAATGATATGATGTCTTTGCTTGGGCAAATGGAAGGTATAATGAGTTATGTCAATTATATGTGGTAAGTCAGATTGACTGTTGTATTTTATATTGGAATTAGCTATCCTTAGCATTTTTCATGTTCTTGTATGTTGATTAACTATCTGACATAAACTGTTACAGCAGGACATGTTGTTCTTGTTACTTCTGTAGTGTAAGAGTAATATTGCAAAACATAATCTAAAACAAAAATATGTTTAACAACCTGAGTCCACAGAATTTATTGTGTGTCCTTAAGGAATTTGATCCCCTCACTATACCCGAGGTTTGTGGATTATTTTCTTCCAGGATAAAATAGATTAACAATTATAAAGTAGCAGTACCTCAAAATTTTGTAATTTTTAATGAACTCGAAGAAGTAGAAATGGATTCACATAGACTCGAGTTTTTATTTTGTAAGAAAATATATGCAGAAGAAGAGAGAATTTTGCGTCTGGAAAATGCAAAAAAGGTCTATATTTATAACCAACATTGGGTGCGAATTCGCCTGTTCAAAATAGTCTCATATATTCAGAACAGATATGGTGACTTTTGGGAAGGGAAGTATGTTCAATGGAACAAATTTACGCAGGAATTTTAAAAGGTAATTAAACTGACTAATTTCACATATTCAATTAGTCAACATTGGGCGTCCAATCTTTATTTCATAAGGAAATATATGCAGAACAAGAGAGAATTTTGTGTCTGAAAAATGCAGAAAAGGTCTGTATTTATAGCCAACATTGGTCACGAATTCGCCTGTTCAAAACAGTCTCATCTATTCATAACAGGAATGATGATTTTTGGGAAGGAAAGTATTGTTCAATGGAACAGATTTACGCACGAATTTTAAAAGGTAATTAAACTGACTAATTTCGCATATTTAATTAATAAATAATTAAATAAATTAATTTAATTAATTAATAATTTATGAATTAAATAAATAATTAATGAATTCACAAAAGAAAATACTAGAAAAGGAAAATTTTGAGATTGGTTAAATAACTTTTATCCAAGAAATTTATCAATCATATTATTTGCCAAAGTCAAGCTGATCGACGATTATGACGACGGATCAAGAGGGTCCCTTCTACTTGTGTCTTTAAGATTTAGAGGAAGTGTTTCCTAATATAAGGAAAAAACTTTCCCTTTATTTTACCGATGAGGGAGAAATGACTCTTCATTTTCCTTTACTTGGTTAACCCCACATTCTCCTTATACTTTCAACTTTCATTACCCAATTCACACTTACTACTTAAACCCAGCAATCTCCCACATGAATGGGGAATGACCATTATTTAAAACATATGCATGAAAAATATGTGTGATCCATAAATAAAGATTAATTACATCTGGATAAGTAGGTTTTTCTTTGAACTTTTAACTAGAAAATATATATTGCTACTTTAGATCTCAAATATAATTTAAGGTAGACTAAGCATAAACAAAATAACATCAGAACTTAAAATATTGGTCCCGTGTTCAACACGGGCAAGAACCATCTAGTATATACATATTTTTCTTTTGTTAAATGGATAGGGTATATATATAGATATCAATAGCAGTTGGCCTCAACGATGTTGGAACATTGGTTACCTAATGGTAACAGCTTCAACTCTTGTAGTTATACAAAACATTGTCAAATTGTCGAAAGGCCATATCTCGACTTGAATAGGAATCATTGCTAACAAATATCCTAGGATACATAGTTCCTATGGAGTCCCTAAGTAGCAGGTTTTGTACGAACTCCGGAGGGGTTGCAAAAACTTTTGCATCACCAAAATGTCCTTCACTGGCTCCTTCCCTAGCAATACAGTCAGTCGTCTGATTCTGTTCCCTGTATACGTAAAGTAGCACCGATACTGCTAAATGGCTCGCAGAGACCTGCAATCACAAATCAAATTGTCATAAAGGGGTGTACCTATTAACATGTAGACCAGAGCTTCCAGTGAGTCCAACTCAATTTTTACATGCTTGAATTCATGTTGTACAGCTAACTACAAGACACATTTAATTGCTTTCAACTTCACTTCCAATGGTGTTGTGAGAGCAATTGCTATGTAATAGCCCATGATCCACCTACCGTGGTGGTCTCTAAAAGTACCTCCATAACCCTCTATGTGGGCACCTTTTATAGAATCATCCATGTTTAATTTAATCATTTATTTGTCCAATGGATTCCATTTGAAGTAAATAATGTTTATTGAATGACGTGCAACCTTTCTTGTTATGCTTACTGTTATGTATTCACTTGCCAAATTGTAGGTGCTTTCAAAATTTACTAGATTAGACTTATGCTCAAACGTATTGGAATTCCTATTTTTCCTAATCTGTCAAAGGTAGTATGGAAAAAGGGTATCCCAATTCAACATGGTGGAACAGTTTTTGTTTTTAATCATATTCTAGTAATTAATCCAAGATGAGGAATCAAGCAAGCTACGCTTGATATAGCTTATGACATGAGTGGGGATGCCACTAAGGGTTGCCTTTACAAGTACAGTTCTACAAGCCATATTCAAGGTTTTTTATTTCCAGCCTATGAGCCTTTGTCTCATGTTATCCATTAGGTGTTGGAAGTCACTATTGGAAGGTCGTTTATTACAAATGGGAAAGCCTAGGTATTTTCCAAAGGTGTGTTTTACCTTAATACCTAGTAAGGTGGTGCATTGTGTCTTAATCCCACTAGGATAATTTTTAGAAAAAAGGATTCTAGATTTGGTTCAATTAACCTTCTGTCCCGAGGCTAATCTGAAACTGTGGAGGATATTGGCAATAGTGTTGCAGTTCTTTGAATTGTCCCTAGCAAAGAGAGTAGGGTCATCAGCAAAGAAGAGGTAAGAAAGACTAGGTCCATGAGTGGAGATTTTGATGGGGTAGTTTTTAGATCTCACGGAATGTTGGATGGCCCTGGAGAGTCGTTCCATACACATTATGAATATGTACGGTGACATAGGATCCCCTTGCCTAATTCCTCTAGAGGGGTAAAACACATCAATGGTCCTTGATGTCGCCTATATTACACCTCCTTTTTAGAGGATAAGACGGTCGCTGTCAAGTTATAGAACTTAACCAAGGTTAAGATCGATCCCACGGGGAATACATAGACTCACGAAAATTCACCAATATGCAATTCGAGTAACTAACCAACTTAATTCCCCAAAGGGGAAGTTTGCAATAACCAATGAGAAAATAAACTAAACTATCATGAGAGAAAAATCAATAATAGAGAGCAACTAGGGTATTGTGTTCCCCATGATTTCCTAGCTCAGTATCACCGAATAACCTAATTCTTATCTAGTGTATAGTATGTAGGACGATAATTTAAGTTCACCAAGCCCTTTGGTCAAAGGTGGGAGGTGAATTTCACTATGTGATTTGGTCCATCTCTATAGTGTGCATTACTGACCATTACCTATTAGTCACAGTACAACCTCTCTTTGGCCCAATTTGGTTGATTAGACGAGAATACATCAATGCAATCCTATTAGTTAATCTTTTTTCCTATTTATTACTACCTTGGTCTAGTCAATAACACTAGGTGAGTTCTAATGTTGACCACTACTCGAAAACATGCAAAAAGAAGAGAGTTAATTAATACATGCATATACACCTTCTAAGAATTGTGAATTATCCTATTTTACTTTGTTAATTCTTCATGGTAATTCCCACAACCCTAATTGTGGATTTAGCTACTCATGCTATGTGTAGATGAAGAGATTATGAATTGAGAAGACATAATTAAACACTTACACAATTGAAATAAGAACAAACAAATTCAAAGTCAATGAAAATCACAAGCTTGTAGATCAAATTACACCACAAGTGTTCTCAAAGACTCTCTCACTATTTTCTCTCTAAAGATATTGAGTTCATTGAGTACTTAACCTAAAACTAATCAAAATTGGTGATAACTTCTGAAAAATAACCTGAAAGACCTATTTATAATAATTAAAAATAAGTCCTAAACAAATTAGGAAAACTAGTTAGAACGTCATATGAAAGGTACTTTATGACCTGTATTGTCTTCTATGGTTCGTAATGGGGATCTCGTAATCTACTACTGAAATTTTGGACTTCAATTCTATGACACCCCTTTACGATTCGCAAAGTGATTTATGACCTATAAAGGGGGTTTCATTAGATAACTTTCCTGCAAGTCCACTTTTCTGATCTTCAGGGCACGAAAGGTATTCTACGACTCGCAATCTACTCCATGACTTGTCTACATGTTCGTAGACTTCAACTTTAGTAAATATCCCCTCACTAGAAATCCTCACAAAATCTATCTACGATTTGTAGAATGCTCTATGACCTATAGATGGTCTCATACAAAAGCAAAAATCAGCAACTTCTGCAATTTTTCCCCAAATCATGGCCAACCAATAATTCTGCAAATCTAAACATGAAAACACATAAAATCCATAAATATCACATTGAGAACACACAAAATCCTATATTTTGAGCATCAGAAGTGTTGTATTTTGGCAGCACATCAATCCTACCATTGACAAGAACTTGGATGGAATTAGTGGTGATGCATGACATGATAAGCTTAAAGAGCTTGCCAGGGATGCTAAAGTGGTCCAGGGTATCTCTAACGTAGGACTACTCGGTCATGTCAAATGCCTTTTCAAGGTCAATTTTGAGGGCTATGTTACTGGACTTTTCTTTCTTTCTCCAGAAATGACTTCATATATTACAATGGTATGGTCACTGGCCCTCCTATAGGGCATGAGGCTAGTTTGACTCTCCCGAATGATGCTAGGAAGCAGAGGTTTGAGTCTGTTAGCAATAATCTTGGTGATGATTTTGTAGATAGTGTTGCAGAGTCCAATGGGTCTGAAGCTTTTCAAGTAATGGACATTTGGAGTCTTTGGTATCAGACACAGGAGGATTTTGTTAGCCTCGGGGGGATGATAGCCGGCTCAAATACTTTTTTACAGAAAATAATGATTTGACCACCAAGGTCATGCCAATATTTTTGATAGAATAGGGGTGGAGTCCGTCAGGTCTCGGGGCTTTGGTGGACCTGAAGAACTTGACAGCCAAAATGACTTCCGTGTCTCTTAATGGATCTTCATGTATTTCGGTAGCACCAGTTCCAGGCCGATTTCTAGAATATGGACTCCTAACACTACAGGAATGTTCAGTGGTGTATAGACTTTGGAAAAAGGAGTGGGTATGCGTATGTATTACCTCGGGGTTTCTAGGGTCTCTCGGTGTCCGTCCAAAGTGATTATCTTGTTTCCTCTCCTTTTAGTGAGTGTGGAGGTATGGAAAAACATAGTGATAGCATCACCCTAACATAACCAAGTGATTCTGGACTTGGTCATCTAGAACGCCATCTCAGCAAGTAGGAGCTTATCATACTTATCCTGGAGTTCTTTTTCAAGGTTCTCAAAGGAAGGAACTACAGAGATTACTAGGAGATCTCTGAAGCCCTTCTAGTCTAGCTAAAGTTCTCTTCATTTGTTTGAAAATGTTTCCAAAGACCTCTTTGTTCCAAGAAATAGCTTGGTTCTGAAAGTTCTTAATCGCTCCTAATAGGACAGTACTAGTGGGGAAGGAGTTCTAGACCAGGTCCCTAAATGATGGGTGCCCACACCATATAGGCTCAAGCCTAAAAGGTTTTGAGGATTTGTGGCTAGTTCTAGTATTTAATGTGACTAACAGGGGGCATTGGTCAGACTTAGTTCTAGGGGTGTGTGTAACTAGTGAGTTAGGATATTTCTTAATCCGATGGTCATTCGCTACGCATCTATCAAGCCTTTCAAAGATAAGCTGAGTTCTGAACCTATCCCTCTTATTAGTCCAGGTGTATTTCTGTCTTTTAAAGACTAGGTCTTCAGGTCTATAACATTGAAGACAATTTCAAAAATGTTTGGACCTACTCCTACTAATCCTATTACCCCTCAAGTTTTGCACTAGCGTGTAGGACCTCATTAAAGTCATCGCTACCAACCAATCAGTATCGATGGAATTAGACAAACAATATAAATCATCCCAAAGTCTTAATCTAGTTTGGAAATCAGTACTAGCATAAATTGCAGAAAATCTCCAACTATGAGTTTTTGGGATTACCTTAACCAGGACATGTATTCCTTGAGAAGTGATGGAAATGTTGTCTAGTTTAAAGCGATCCTCCTTCCATATAATGACGATGCCTCCTACCGGCGACTGGATGTAAGCATCAAATTTCAAAGCCTCAGTGATGATTTCATGCTCAGCCATTTTGGTTTCCAGCAGTACTAACAAGGTCATTTATGGGTGTTTACAATAGTCTCGCAGTTCCTTCAGAAAACAGCATTGTTGACTCCCCTAGCATTCCATATTATGAAGTTCATAATTGTCAAAGTGGAAGTGCCCTCCTGAATCTCCTTTCCCTTCCTTGATTGTTTCAGTATCACTGGATTCAAGGCCACAACTACCAGAATTTCGCTCCTCTTGCTCCTTATGTTGAGAGTGCAATCCATCAACTGACTCATACAATGAACAAGTATAACTATAGGAATCAAGTTCCCTTATCAACAGTTTATCCAAGAAATGTACTTTGGGAATCCGTTCTTCGATATTTGCTAGTAATTCTTCCATTTCTCGATTATTTTGCCTTACCAACTCTAAGGCTGACATTTCTTGATTTTTGCCTTGGCTATTTTCCATGGATTCATCGTGGTGTGGAGTCGGAGTTGGTGACTCCATTTGGACAACGAGAAGATTCTAGCTTTTGGGGAGGTACAAGTAGAAGGGGAAGAAAGGGAGCGTCAGAAATGTTTGTCCCCATAAGTGCTCCCAGCTCCAAGGAATTCTTCATGTTTATATTTCCAGCCATGTCATTCCTCCTCAATGTTTCCTCCCATATCCTCATCCCTAACACTTTGATTGCATAATCTAAACCCTCTTTGACAATTTGCGTGAGGTACGCCAAATTCTAAACCAAAACCGTCATTGATCGGTCCCCTACCATCGCCTGAAAGGTCAGTTGACAATCCCTCAATCCCAGTTCCTGCTAAGAAGTGGCTTGGTGGCCAAGCAGGAGAGAAGCAGAGATGAGAACGATGGGGTGTGGTTGGTTGTCGGAATGTCTTCCTGTTAAGAAGCCATTGCAATTGTTTGGTGATAAAGGAGTAGAGCTCCATACCTCTAATATAGCTTTTCCATCTCTGTGCTTCTGAGGATTAATGAGATCTTTTGATGGGGCTTAAATAGTCATTTCAACTACATGGAGTAATGATTATTTTTTGCAGTGTAGTGTACATCTTGGATTGGAGAAGATGAAGTAGAAGATTTTCTATTAAACTCTAATCTGTCACCAATTTTTGGCATCGGTGTGGGATCAATTTTCAGTTCAAAACTTTGATAAAGTGTCACACCCCTCCCTGGGGTCGTGACCAGTGCCCGATAAGAGCACGTAAACACTTACTAATTTGAATTCCTTATAATCACAGCCTAGAATTCTACCGAAATTTTGGCAGAGTTTCCTCTGTTTTATTGACTAACCGCACCTGCAGCA
>JAOTQR010115119.1:0-25060 GCA_025774065.1 Solanum ossicruentum | reverse complement strand
AATTTTCATAAAAACAACATACATACATATATATATATATATATATATATATATATATATATATATATATATATATATATATATATGTACGTACGTATGTATGTATGTATGTATGTATATATATACGTACACACATATTTCTTTCATCATAATAAAGTCATTCAATTCATAGGTCATGCAATGAATCATCAATAGTTCAAGAACCCTAAATCGGATATTTTTATCAATCATTTGGTGGGTGTGTAATGCTAACACTTGGTGAGTGTATAATGCTAGTGTAAAATCATGCAATTAAAGAATAAAATCATGCAAGAAAATTGAAGTAAATCAACCCACTAACACTTAATACCAACTTGTAAAATATATTGAAACCTCTAATTAAAACTCATCATAGATCTTAATTTATGGCTCAAAACATGTATAAATAGTCACACTTACAAAACCCCAAGATAGTTCATGGTCAAATTCATAATAAGAAGACCCATAAGTAAATCAACTTAGAAACTTGTAATTTAGGTAAAAAGGAAGCTTGGGCACCATGGGTGGAACAACCCAATGATTGAAACCCACATACTTCAACTTTGTAGGTTTCCTTGATGAAGATTGAGATGAGAACTTGAAGCTTGATTGAATTTCTTAAGATTAGGGATGAGTTTGGAACCCTTGACTTTGAGTGAAATATTTGTCTAAGTGTTTGAGAATGTTTTTGGGGAATGTCTTGTATGATATGAGGTTAAAAAATGACTAAGTATTGGGTGTTTTATGCATGGCGAGTCTTAGGACCAAGTCCTAAAGGCCTTGTACTGTACTTTAAAAACTGGCACAAAATAACATTGGTCCGCGGTCTAGCCGCATTGCGCTAGGAGGCGTATCGTCTCTAGAATTTGTGAATTTTGGAAAATCAAATTTTGATATGGTATCTCTAAAATAGGGGTTAGACTAATATAACACTCAATTTTGCCCCTTTATCATGAATATGAAGTCTGATTTTCAATATCACGCATGGATTTTGATATATATAAAAATTACGATTATGGGCATTTTTGAGGCACATATTTGGATACTTTTTGGGGTCATTTCATGATCTATACCATAATTGATTCTTATTTCAAGAGGAATATAATGTAAATCATCAGAAAATGTGTCAGGAAATTCATTTACAATAGGGACTTACTCAAGAGTAGCAGTGTAATACCTCTGACACAACTCAGAAATTGCCCTAGGGAGTGTTTCTCAAATATCTTAAAAACCATGTGTTATTTCACAAATTTGACTTTGTATTCTTTAGGAGGTAAAATTTTGTACTTCAATTTTGTTAGGTCACCCATATCAAAAAATTTTTTTTGGGTCATTGGGCCTAAAATAGTAGGGTATGTGACCAATCCACATCGCAGATTTGGTCCACCAAAGTATAAAAGTGGCCCAAAGTCATTCGTGGGACAAAACAAGAAAAAAAATAATTTTTTCCTGAAAATGAATTGTGCGGGAACAAGTTCATATGGCGCCTGTGGTCGCTCGTGGAACACAATTTTCCAAACTTTTCCAGTTTCAAGTGAGGGCATTTGGGTAATAACCCAACATCCTTATAGATGGGATTCATCCATTATTCAGCCATTTTGAGCCCTAAACCTCACTAAAACACTCTCCAAATCCTTTTTAATTCTCATCAAAATCCTTCAATCAGTTTCAAAATTGTAAGAACTTTTGTTTGAATTCAAGAATTCAAGTGAAGTCCACAAGTCTATTCAAGTTTCCTTCAATAAATCTCAATGTTAAGGTATGTAGGTTTTAATCCATGGGTGTTTTCACCCATGGGTGTTTTCACCCATGGAGCCTAACTCTCCATTTTTCTGAAATTCCATGTTTTCAAGGTTTGATACTTCATGGGTACTTCCTATTATGTATTATAAGCATGATTTGATTTTGATTTCTACAAAGAATTGATTGATTATGCATGGATATCTATTGAAGGTTATGCTATGAGGTTATACATGACTATATAACATATGCATGATATGAACTATGGAAACTATGAAAGATTATGATTCTTAAGATGGATTTCACAACACCCAAATTAGGGGTTTTGCTACTGTGATGGTAGGTTATTTTGAATGTTTCCTATATGGATTTATTTTACTTTACTCATGTCATATACTCTTGAATTGCATGGTTTTAAGTTCAATTGCATACTCCCACTTTATTTGGCTATGTTTACATGATAAAGTATCATATGTTGATGAAATTCTTATGAAAAGTTATGCAAGACATGTATATTATGATGATTTGAGCGCTACTATGTATATAATGAACTCATGAAAGTTCTATGAATGATGAACAAGATTATGAGCCCTATTATGCTATGTTTTAGCCTTATGTGAATAATGATATGTTTGTACAAGTTATTCAAGCCATTATTATGCATATGCTTATGTTATCTATTCCATGGAACTAGGCTTAGCTCTGAGAGGGATGAAAAGTGGGGGACTATTCACAAGGGTTCTTATCTAGATCTTTACTCCCCATAACTATCTGCCACTATAGGTTTGTTTTATTGATTCCTAAAATGGGATTTTATACTAGTGGATATATCTAGTTTGTTTACCAATAATGTGGGGTATGGTTTCCCTTGACAAGTAATGTCTCCTTTTTACATGTAGAGGTAACACCGGATTCCATGAAGTAGCTCATTTGATCTTACATACTGATTAAGGTCTTCTTCAACATATATATGGTATATTATGTAAGCTTGACTATTTTCATGTAGGTTTTGACTTATGCATTGATCATACATATCATCATGAGCATATATCTATTGTATATGATTATGCATCTTGCGTACTATGGTTTATATTCTTGGTTTGCATTGTACCCCGCATACTTAATACATTCCAAGTACTAATTCATACTTTTTTTCCTACGTGATCTAACCATATAGGGACCATAGCTTCTATTATCCTCTATGTGGCTGGTCAGATTGATTGACGATTGCTATTGGTGAGTCCTCCATTTCAAGGACAATATCCACTTCCTTTTCATGCTTTGCTATGAGTTATTTAATTTAGGACATTTAATTTTGAGGGTGAGCCTGAGAGATGTCTTGCCCCCTATTCCACTCATGATTAGAGGTGTCAATAGATATGCTTGTGTATGTTATGAGCTTTGCTACTATAATGATTATGTAATTATGGAAGGCCTCACTTAGTCCTTATCACCTTTATGTGTTGATGCTTGTTGTTGACAAGATATGGAAGTGCTAAGCCCCTAATCATGAGAATACTCTTCCTAAATCATCCCCATAGCGTGAGTTTAAAGTTCTGCTTCCTTTAGAAATATTTTCTTGTTATTTAATTATGTTTCCACAAAAATGAATGTGTTATGTATGCGTAAGAGGCTTGTTTATGGTCTTTTTAGATTTCCCAATCCCGTGTCACACCTAGGCCGTAGTCTTAGGTCGTAAGAAGCTTGGTATAGAGCACTAGGTTTGTAAAAGTCCTTGGAATCCCATACATAGCACTAAGTAGTGTCTTGTTCATGGTTATGAAGTGTGCCAAAACTATGATAGTAGGCAATGAGGCGTTTTAGGAAATTATTCATTTTTTCATTTTCTTTGTCGAGATTTAGGAGTTAATTTAAGACTTCCTATCCCTAATGGTTGTCCTTTTTCTCTTCTAGACTATGCCACCGACAAGAATGGCCCAAAGAGCCCCTAATCCCAAAGGTTATCCAGCCTATACGGCCCCATAAGATTTACAAGAGTATGTTGGGTTCATGCACGCTGAATATTGGAATTTCATTTCTTTGTTGGCACAAACCATGATAAACCAATACACTCCTCATGCTCCTACTCTGGCAACAAGGGTGAGGGATTTCATAAGAATGAATCCTCCAAAGTTTCATGGCTCCAAAGTTGTATAGGACCCCCAAGAATTCATTAATGAAGTATACAAATTGCTTGCTATTATTGGGGCAAGCTCGGAGGAGAAAGAGGAACTTGCGGCCTATCAAGTTAAAGGCCTTGCTCAAATTTGTTTGCTCATTGGAAGCTAGAGAGGGAGAATGATGAGCATATTCCATGGGAAGAATTCAAAGCTTCCTTTCTCAACTGATTCATTCCTGTTGAATTAAGGGAGACAACATGATGAAGTAAATGAATCCTTAAGCAATGCTCCATTAGTGCAAGGGAATATTTCCTAAAATTCAACAATATCTCCAAATATTCTCCTCACTTTTTTTACCCGACTATAGGGCAAGGATGAACAAGTTTGTATCGCAAATATCCAACTTTGTCAATAAAGAATGTCGCACTACTGTGCTCGTGGGTGATATTAACTTATATCAGTTCATGACGTATGCAGAGCAATTTGAAGGAGAGAAAGCTTAGAAATAGGAGTAGTGGGGAGACCAAGAGGGCTCGGTATAATGTTAATTGTAATGGCGCAAAGGGTAGTTATTTTCAACAAGGACACAAATGTCACGACCCAAAATCGGACCACAACTAAAGAAAAATAAAATAAATCGGAAAGAAGCATATATAACATCAGAAATCTCCCAAAGCCTTGAGTCATGAGTACAAAAGCATCTAAGGTCATATGATAGAATAGATACAACTGTCTCAAATAAAATAGAAAGTTGTCTTATACCATCTGATACAATTCTGAGATAGGAAGCAAATAAAAGAATATCTCAAAGAACCAAGGTTACTCGAAGATTTAGCCTCACCAATAAGATCTGCGGTAGATAGAGCAAAGTTCTAGTATAATGATATTATCTACCATCGTGGGTTCCCTGTGCTCGTTCTACATGGAAAAAACAAAGTAGGGGTGAGTATAAGAAAATTTATCCATTGTGTTTAACCGACTAGGTAAGAGAAATCGATCAAGTGTGCAATAACAAAAATTACTACCACCTGCATCCAAAAATAATAGTGCACAATTATACATAATTATAAGATATGGTCACCACAATCACGAATAAGATGTTATAGTGAGAGATATGATCACAATTCATAGAACCCATCAGGACACAAGCCAAGTTCCTCACAACCTCGTCACCTACCCGTGTTCAAGAGATGTCACAGTGTTTGAATATTGCAAACTGCCCATGGTGAAGAATATCATAAGGTATCATCCTTGCCATATGCCGACGGTAAAGACATTATGAAGTATATATCTCACCCTTGCCTCTTGCCTCAGTCAAAAGATTGTAAAAGTGTGGAGCATATTACCTTTCCATCTAGATAGGTCAAGGGATAGCACAAAGCAGTCACGGTATAGATGCAAATCAATAACGCAACCCATTTACACATATCACATGTAAAATCGCTTCATAAAAAGAATATTGATACATAAATCTCATATGGTTACATAATTATAAAGAATGGTATCAAGTGCCATAGCTAGTACCCAAACTATCAACATGTCTCATGACATCATAATTATAACAATAGTCAATAGTATCAACAATACTAGACCTCACTTGTCCCAGAAACACAAGCGCAATACTACACTGTATCACTCGTCACAAATATGCTAACATAAGGCAATACCAGACCTCACCCGTCCCCAATTAAACACAATTCCTTCAAAATGCCTTATTAGTCCTCAATTATCAAAATAATTACCCACATGGTATCAGAATGTCTTGTATTATCGCATCAATGTCCCAACTTAACACAATTCATAATATTTCAACTTAATTTATTATTAGGATCACGATTTACAAATAATTTAGCTCAACCGAAAATGTGTTACCATCAGTATTCCATTATATCAACACAATTATTACTTATGAATCAGTCTAGGTCTCATAATTATCACATAACCTGGTCAATAACTCAAACCCAATTCCAAAAGGTTAGACAACACTACCTTGATGCTAAAACCACACTCGGATAAACTCTCAATCGACTCAATCCACAAAAGGATCCTCGAATCAATTAACCACTACCAACAATAGATACTATGCATAAAAGGAGCATTTTGATATCCATATTGGCATTAATTAGGCTTAGGGGGGAAATGGTATAATTTAGGGCAAAAAATCCAAAGTCTCAAATCTGGAAAGTAACTTTGAAATCGAGTTCTACACAAAAAATATATTTTGTATGTGAAAATCTCACTAAAATCGAGCTTAAATTGGATGAGAAATTAACAGTTAAAGTTTAGAAATCATGGTCTAAAAATCCCCAATTTTGAAAAATCAAAATCATGTAATTAAAGAGAAAAATCAAGATAAAACTTATAAAAAATGATTAATTTAGTGTTACAAGCAGTTACCTAAGTTAAATCTTCGAAAACCTCTCCTCAAAATCACCCAAAAAGCTTGATAAGTTTGAAAATGGAACAAACAATGGTGACTCTCAGGTTTTTTAAACTGATTAGTGAAAATATACTCCGGGACGGCGAAGCCCATCCCATGAACGCAGATACTAAATAGGCCACACTCCATGAACATGGAACCCTATCCATGAATGCGGAGAATATCAGCACGAAGAGCCCCACAAACGTGGAGAAGGAAAGTACTTACATCAGATATCTAATAAACCAGCAATGCCAAATCCTATTACCTACTCAAAATAGACCCTCTAAACTCTTCCAGAATCAAAATTACAAAAACTTTATATGTATCTACACCAGAAATAACGATCAGTACTCAATGAAATCATCATAAATCAATTTCAAGGTCTACATGACATATTTATCAATGCAAATCAACAAAACTAGTTTAAAACTAAAAAGACCAAAACTGCCCTTAGCAACTCCAAAAAATTATAACAAGACCATTTCTAAGTTTAGTTTCACCATATGAAACTACTGCAATTGTCAGAATTCTGATCCAATCTTTCGAACTTTGAATGTTGACCAAAGTTAAACTTTGGTTCTAGAAATAACTGAAAACACAATTTTGGGCCTAAAAACCTCATTTTAACTCCGAATTTAGTTCTCCAAGTTCCCATAGACTAGTTTCAACGTTCCAAAGCTATTGGAAAGGATAGATCTCCTATCTAATACCCGAAACTCAGAATAGTAGAAAAGCTTACTTTATGAAGGACTTAAGCTTCCAAAATTGTCAAAACTCATATTTTCAATTTTTAAAACTCATGATTTCTATTCCAACAATACATAGAATTCAAACTAGGTACAAATTAACTTACGAAAGGATAAAATAGTAATTTTCATAGATAAGACCAAAAATGGTCAACCAGGTCATTATGTCATTCACCACTAAAAATAATGTTCCTCCTTAAACATAAAGGAAAAGGAAATACCTGAAGCGTCAAAAAGGTTGGGATTTCTGGCCCGCATGTCAAACACCAACTCCTAATTAGTTGCATCAATAGAACACTACCTCTACTGATCCTTAACAGAAGGTATATCTTTAGATCTCAATGTCCAAACTTGCCTGTCCGATTTAGCTATAGTCTCCTCCACATAAGACAAGTCTGAACTCAACTCAACTGAATAAAAGAAATCAAATAGGATTCATCAGGAATGTACTATCGGTGCATAAAAATAAAAAAAATGGACGTACATATGATAGACTTAGTGGTAAAGCCAACTCATAGGCCACCTCACCAACTCATCTCAAAATCTCAAAAGAGCTAATGAATCTACTAAGCTTTCCCCTTTTCCCGAATCTCATCACACCATTCATGGGTGAAACTTTTGCCCACAAGCTATCACAAATAGAGAACTCAAGAGACCTAACCCTCCTATCAGCATAACTCTTCTTGTGACTTTGAGTTGTCAAAAGCCTACTCTGAATCAGTCGGACCTGGTCTATAGTATCCTGAAGCAAATTAACAACGAACACCTCGGTTGAACTTGAACCAAACCATCCGACTGGTGATCTATACCGCCAGCCATACAAGCCCTCAAATGATGCCATCCAGATGTTGGCATGGGAATTTTTGTTATAACAAAACTTTGCCAATGCTAAGTTTTGCTCTCACCAGGCCACAAAATTAATAACATAGGACCTAAGCATGTCCTCCAACACCTAAATGGTGTGTTCGAACTGGCCATCAGTCCGAGGGTGAAAATCCGAATTCAAATCAACTTTAGCACCCAAACCATGTTGTAGAGACTGTAAAAAGTGAGAAGTAAGCATGAACCCTCTGTTTGATACTATAGACACTGGCAGTCCTTGCAATCTAATTATATCCTAGTTGTATAACCTAGCCAACTCCTCCACACTGTAGCTAGTCCTCACTAGTAAACGTGAGTTAACTTGGTCAACTAATCAAAAACTACCCAAATTGAATCAAACTTACCCAAGGCCATAGGCCAACCTATAAAAAAATCCATAGTCACTCTATCCCACTTCCCGTCTGGAATGGGCATCCTTTGCATCGATCTACCGGTCCTTTGGCGCTCTAACTTGACTTGTTGGTAATTCAAACACTTTGCCACAAGCTCATCAATGTTCCTTCTTATAGTGAACCACCACTAGTACTGTTTTAGATCATGGTATATCGTTGCCATACCCAGATCCATGGAACCTCTAGCACAATGGACTTCCTTTAATGTTAATCTCACTAAATCCAAAATTTTAGGCACAAAAGCTCTACCATTATCCTCAAAATACCATCAGAAGCAATAATTGGTGCTTTGGCTTCACCTCTCCATACTTTGTCATGAATCATGCATAACATGGGGTCCTCAATCTGATCAGCACCTATCTGGTCAAACAAGGAAAATCTAGCTTCAACAAAAGCAATATTATTTTGAGGAGGAGAAATGTCTAGATGAACAATCCATCTAGCAAGCAACTGAACATCTAAAGCTAAGGGCCTCTCCTCATCCCTCAAGAATGCCAAAATCCCCATACTAGTAGCCATCCGACTCAAAGCATCTGCCACCACATTGGTCTTCTCGGGCTAATACAAAATAGAGATATCATAGACCTTAAGGAACTCAAACCACCTACGTAATCTCATGTTCAAATTAGCTGAGAAAAGATATATTTGAGATTCTAGTGATCAGTGAAGATCTCATAATGAACCCCATAAACATAATGTTGCCACAATTTTAACACGAACACAATCGCATCTAACTTTAAGTCATGTGTAGGGTGGTTTCTCTCATTTACCTTTAGCTGTCTAGAAGTATGTGTTATCTCCTTCCCCCTTTGCATTAATGTACCACCCAGACCCATATTAGAAGCATCATAATACACTACAAATGGAACTTTGTCCTCAAGGAAAGCAAGAATGGGTGCTAAATTCAGTAAATCCTTCAGCCTTTAGAAGCTCATCTCCAATTATCCGATGACTGAAATGCCACAGCCATCTGAGTCAACCTAGTCAATGAGATTTTTATAGAGGATAATATCGAGTAAAACATTTATAATACCCTGCCAAACCAAGGAAACTCTGTATCTCAGCTAAAGAATTAGGCTTAGCCTAGTCACGAGCAACAACTACTTTGGCCAGATCAACCATAACACCATCCTTTGTTATCTCATGCACAAGTAATGCAACTGACTCGACCAAAAACTCACAATTTGAGAACTTTGTATATAACTTCTCTTTCCTCAATCTCTGAAGTAAGATCTTCAACTGCTAGACATTATCTGCCTCACTCTTGAAATAAACCAGGGTATCATCTCTGAATACAATAACAAAGATGCCTTAATAGGGAATAAATACTACGTTCATTAACTCCGTAATAGTTGTCGGGGCATTAGTCAACCCAAATGACCTAACCAAAAACTCATAATGCCAATAATTGCTCTAGAAAGATGTATTCGAGATATCAATTCTCAAAATCTCAACTAATGATACCGGAGCTCAAGTAAATCTTGGAGAATATCGACATATCCCACAAGTAGAAAAATGGATCATCAATGTGAGGTAAAGTACATTTGTTCTTAATGGTCACTTTTTAAGCTGATAATAGTCAACACACATACACATAGTGCCATCCTTCTTCTTCACAAATAATATAGGAGCATTACGGGGAGATACACTTGGATGATTAAAGCCTTTCTTCAATAAGTCTTCTAATTGTTTCTTCAACTCTTTTAATTCAATCGGGGCCACGAAATAAGGAATGGTAGATATAGGCTTAGTGTCCAGCTCTACATCAATTGTAAAGGCAATGTCACGATCTGAAGGAACACTAGGCAAATCACTCAGGAATTCATTAATAAACTCTCTAGTAACCACGGTAGTCTCTAATGATGGTGGCTCCTAAGAACAAACCAAAAAATGAGCAGAGTATGCTAGGCATCCCTTCTCAATCAATCAACAAGCACACATATAACAAATAACACCCTTAGGATAAAAGTTAGGTACTCTCATCTTCACCAATTGAGGTACGTTAGGGAACGATATTTGCATGACAGTCAAGAATACCAAGATGAGGTGACAACTAATCCATACCCAATATCACATCAAAGTCTACCATATCTAACAATATAAAATCAACAACAGTATCTCTCCCCATAAAAGTCACAATAAAACCTCGATAGACTTGATTCACCATTAATGATTCACCTACTACGGTGGAAACACAAATACGCTTGATAAGCAGCATACACATAATATCAATATAAGAAGCAAAATAGTCTGACATATCGAAATAAGTAGAACCTAGGTCAAATAAAACTGAAGCTAAACGTGGCACATCGGAACCATACCTATGATGACTACATCAGAAGCCTCTCTTTTGGCTCTATCTAGGATAGCATAGGAAACTCTATGACCACCCCTAGCTTATGGGCCTCAATGGGCTCCACCTCTCCTTATACAAAGACTTCCTGTAGTACCACCCCTCATGCCCTTACAGTTGTCTCTGGCTGTTGTCTGAGGTCCTCAAGTCTGAGAAAGAAACACATAATGTGAATAACGATTGGCGAAGTGCCTAACTATATCAAAAAAGTAACATGCCATGGGGTCTCACCCCTAAGATGATTGTGCCAAGGTACCACTACATCTGGCTGAACCAACAGAGTAATCATAGCCTTTCTGAGTAATACTAGACCTATCACCACTGTCCGATGCTGGGAAAGCTGCCTGAATTGCCCAACCCTAATGACCTTGTCTCTAAAACCCACTATCACGAGGCACGAGTCCACTAAACTGACCATGTTGATAGAATCCCTTCTCGCAACCCTATCTATTATGCCTGATGCGCTCTATCATGTGAGTGTCATCCACAACACTCTGTAAACTGCCTCCAGCAAGAACCATGGAAGTTGTAGCCTCCTAAAGATACCCTATAAATCCCTTGGCAAAGTGTCGAGTCCTCTTAAACTCGGTAGGTATATTGGACAAGGCATACTTGGACAATGTGTAAAATCTAGCGTCATAGTTAGAAATTGACACAGAACTCTATTGTAGCCTATCAAACTCATCCTGATGGTTGATCCACATGCTATACATCATAAAACTCCCATGAAATATCTTGGTAAACTGCTCCCATGTTATAGCTGGAGATCTAATAGGCCGATAAGCTATAATTAACCTCCACTACTCCTTGGGGAGGCTAGTGAATTGGTACAAAGCATACAAAACCCCATGCGACTAAAGAATAGCCATGTTACATAACTAGTCTTGGCACTCTAATAGAAAATCATAATCTTTATCACCAAGGGTGCCATCGAATCGCTGGGAAGTCAACCACACAAACCCCTCAAAGCTCTTCTGCTTTGTTGCGGATGTGGCTAGGCTGGTAGAAGATGGTGGAACTATAAATATGGTGCAATAGATTGAGTAATAGCCCAAATCTGAATTTAAAACCTGAAGTCGGCCTGGATGGCTGCGGCAGAACCATAACGGACATAGGAGAATTTGCTGGAGCTGTAGAAGGACTCACATGAATCATGGCTAGCTTAGATAGAGCTATGGAAGGGCCAACTAGTGCTATAAAAACTGGTACCTCAACAATAGCTAGGACGAGAGGTGCTCTCTCCAATCTAGCTAATAGCCTTAAATGTAACTCCTGAATCGAGGGCGTAGCATCTGAGGCTGAGGACGGTGGAATAGGATCTATAGGAACCATTAGCTCATAAGTAGGTTCTTGAGAAGCTGATCTAATCTGACCTCGGGGTGGTTCTACCCCTTTAACAGGTCCTTGACCCCTGGCCTTATCATGAATTCTACCTCGATCTCAAGTAGGATCCACATTAACTACCTCACATTCTCCAATTGATCGGTTGGATCTGGTAATTGGTATATACTTACAAGGAGTAGATTTGTCACTTTAAAAGTGGGAAGTATAAAGAATCACACAAATAGAAGCAAGATGCAAATGTCTTTCCTATCAAGTGCCCTGCAGCCTTTCGAAGATGGGTGTGGACGTCTACACATTAATACATGAGACTCTACTAGACACCCTACTTTTCAATCATGAGCCCAACAAACCTAAATCCCTGATACCAAACTTGTCATGATCCAAAATTGAATCGCAACTAAAGAAAGATAAAATTATGCGAAAACAAGTTCATATAACATAATAACTCTCCAAAAACTTGGAGTCATGAGTACAAGAGAATCTAAGGTATTAAGATCGATAGATACAACTGTCTCAAATTAAATAAAATGCTTTCTCATAACATGTGATAAAATTCTTATATAGAAAGCAAACAAAAGAACATCTCAAGGACACGTCGTGACTCGAAGTTTGAGCCCTACCGCTAAGATCTGAGGTAGATAGAGGAAAGCTCCGGTAGAATGATATCAACTACCATGGTGGGTTCTTTCTGCTCAATATGCAGAGAAGAAACAAATTACAGTTGAGTAAGCCAAAATATACCCGGTAGGAACAACCGATAAAATAAGAGAAATCGATCATGTGTACAATAATGAAAATTACTCATAACTGCATCCACAAAGAGGTTAGTGCACAATAACTGTACATAATTACAAGATTCGATCACCATAATTACCAATTATATATTACAATGAGATATATAATCACAATGCATAGAATCTATCAGGCCAAAAAGTTAGTATCACACAACCTTTCCACCTACCCGTGGTCAAGATATCTCTCCATATTTCAATCTTTCCACCTGCCCATGGTCACGAGATTATGAGCATAGATCTCACCCTTGCCTCTTTCTTAGGTCATAGGGTTGTACAAATGTGGAGCATATTAGCCTTGCCTCCTACTCGGGTTAAGGGATAGCACAAAGCAATCATGGCATATATGCAATTCAATAACGCGTCCCAGATACACATAAACACGTAAAATGTCTTCATAACAAGAATATCAATACATAAATCTCATATGGTCACATAATCATAAATAATGGTATCAAGTTCCACAGATATTGCCCATACTACCAACATGTCTCATAACATCAAAATTATAATAATAGTCAAGAGTATCCACAATACCAGACCTCACCATACCAAATGTATAGGCGTAATACCAGGTTGGACCTCACTTATCCCCAATATACAAGCATAAGACAAACTGAACCTCACCCATCCTGAATTATACACAATTCCTCAAATGCCTCATTAGTCCTCAATTATCACCACAAATAACCATATGGTATCATAGTGTCTCGTATTATTGCATCAACATCTCAACTTATCTCAATTCATAATATTTCACCTCAATTTATCATTAGGATAACAATTTACTCGTAAGTTGGCTCAATTAGAAACATATTATAATTAATATTCCATTATATCAACACAATTATTACATATGAATCAGTCTAGATCTCGCAATTATCACATAACATGATCATTAACTCAAATTAAGTCCAAAAATAGTTAGCCAAACCTAAATCAATGTCGATACTTGGACAAGCTCTCAATCAACTCAATACACTAAATGATTCTAAATCAATCAACCAATATCAACAATAGATACTATGTATCAAGAGGAGAACTTTGATATCCATATAGGAATGAATTAGGCTTAGGGGAAAACTAGTCAAATTTAAGGCTTTCGAAGTTCCAAATCTGGAAATTAACTTTAGAATCAAATTCTACACGAAATATTGAGCTCATAGGTGAAAAGATGGCTAAATGAAGCTTAAATTGGATGAGAAATCAACAATCAAAGTTTGGAAACCATAGTCTAAAAATCCCAATTTTTGGACAATCAAAATCATGTAATTAAAGACAAAACTCAAGATAAAACTTATAGAAAATGATTAAAATAGTGTTAGAAACACTTAGCCAAGTTAAATTGTCGAATAACTCTTCCCAAAATCTCCTAAAAAATATGATAAGTTCTACAACAAAATAAAAATAATGTTTGAGTTTTTGAAACTGATCAGCAAAAATATGTTCCACGATCACAGAGCCCATCTCGTGAATGTGAATCCTAAATAAGCCCCAATCTACGAATATGGGACCCTATCCTCAAATGTGGAGAACATCATCACCAAAATTCCTGTGAATGCAGAGGCTCCTCTATGAATGGGGAGATGGGAAATACCTGCACTAGATATCAGATAAACTAGCAATGTCAAGTCCAATTCCCTACTCGGAATGGAGCCTCAGAACATATCCGAAATAAGAATTATACAAAATTTATATGCATCCTTACCAGAAATAGTAATCATACTCAACGAAATCATCAAAAATTGTTTTCAAGGTCTCCACGACACATTTACTAATGCAAATCGATAAAACTAGTTTAACACTCAAAATATTAAAACTGCCCTCGAAAACTCCAAAAATAATGATAACACCATTTCTAGCATTAGTTGTACCATTCGGAACAACTTGAACTGACAAAATTCTGATCCGGGCTCTCAAACTTTGAATGTTCACCAAAGTCAAATTTTGGTTTCGTAAACCACTAAAAATACAACATTGGGCCTCAAAACCTCACTTTAACTCTGAATTTAGTTTTGTAACTTCCCAAACACCAGTTTCAACATTCTGAAGCTATTGGAGACAATAGATCTCTTATTTTGATATCTGAAACTCAGAATAGTACAAAAACTCACCTTTTGAACAACTTAAGCTTCCAAGAATATCAAAACTCATATTTTCAATTCTTAAAACTCAGGATTTCAGTTCCAACAATACAGATTGTTCAAATTAGGCCCAAAGTAACTTATAAAAGGGTAAAATAGTAATTTACACAAACAAGGCAAAAAATTAGCTAACAAGGTCAGTGCAACAAATTTTAATCCCAAGGGTCAACTGATGCTCAATATAAATGGTTTTCAAACTATAGGGTGCCCAGCCCTAAGACTCAACGTTGACATAGTTGTCTAACTTCTCCTAGTTGCCAAAGTGTGGGAAAATAATGGTGGAAAATGTTTTAGAGCACGAGTGCTTGCTGCGGGAGTGACAAAATGGAACACAAGGTTGTTTATTGCCCTTATGCTCAAAACAAGAGGGAATATGGTCGTTCTCAAGAGCAAGGTGCACATGGTGATCAAATGGTCCAATATGGTTAACAAGGAGATGCTCCACGTCACAATCAATTTTATGATCTTAAAGGGAGGCAAGGAGTGGATGAGGAGCCCAATTTTGTTATCAGTATGTTAAATGTTTATGATTTTGATGTGTATGCTTTGTTGAATCCGAGTGTCACTCTCCCTTTCATTACTCCATTTGTTGCTAATAGGCTCCATGTGTATGACAAATTTTTATGTAAACCGTCTTAGATGTCTATCTACTTAGGTGAGTCTATTGTTTCTAGAAAAATCTATAGGGATTTTTCCTTGCCTATATTGCATTAAGTCTTCCCTATCGATTTTGTTGAACTTCGCTTGGTGGATTTTGTCATTATTCTTGGGATGGATTAGTTACATGCATATAATGCTTCCATTGGTTGTAGAACTTGTAAACTTATTTCTAATTTCTATATGAACTCGCCCTTATGTGGGAAGGTTATGATTCAGTGATGAAGGTAGTTTCATATTTTGTCTAAAGGCTCGTGAATTGATTTCTAAGAGTTACATCTATCATCTTGTAAGGGTTAGGGATGTTAAGTCTAATGTCCAGCCTACTGAATCAGTTCCTATGGTTAATGAGTTTCTTGATATCTTCCCTGATGAACTTCTCAGTATTCCTCCAGAAAGGAAGGTAGAGTTTTGTATAGACCCCCTACCCAATACACCAACCATTTCCATTCCTCCCTATGGCATTTCCCTGGTGGAGTTAAAAGATCTAGAGGATCATTAAAAGATTTTGTTGGTGAAGGGATTCATTAGTCCTAGTAAGTCACCTTGGGGTGCACTGATGTTGTTTATAGAAAGAAGGATGGCTCACTTTGATTATGCTTCAACTATCGATAACACAACAAGGTCACCATAAAGAACAAGTATCCTTTACTAAGTGTAGATGAACTTTTTGACCAATTGAAAGGGGCTTGTCATTTTTATAGGACCGATCTTTGGTCAAGGTATCATCAAATGAGAGTAAGGGAAAATGATATTCCTAAAATCTCTTTCAGACTAGATATAGGTATTATGCATTTCTGGTGATTTTGTTTGGCCTAAGTAATGATCTAGTAATTTTTGTTGATCTTATGAATAAGGTCTTTAAACCCTACCTTGACATGTTTGTTATGGTATTCATGGATTATATTTTGGTATACTCCCTGTCACAACCCAAGCCTAGGACCTTGATGTCACACAACAAATGGGAAACCTGAAAGAACCCTAATCAAGCCTTTTAAGCATGTATAGCACATCTTAGTTATGGAAGTAAGACTTTCAGAAAAATGTCGCATAATTTCTAAGGGAAATTGGACTTTAGACTCACACTATAGGGATGTTGTAGTGAAGAGGATTAACATGGATAACATAGTAATAAAGTCTAAGAGGCAGGTAAGTATGGCTCACGCTATAGGAGCAATTACAAACTTAGGACATTTATCTTATCCATACGACAAGCATTCCACACATAAGAGGAATAAGGGACTAAGGGTGTCTTTCATAATACATAGCATAATGGGAGTCGAGTTCAATACGTATATATCCAAGTATCCAACAAAACCTCTAATACGAATAGAATGGAATATAAGATATCTCCTGTGCTCACTCTCAAAGGATAGTATGCAAAGATATACTAGTCTAGATAAAACATGAAAGTAATGGTTATTGTCGCCGGTATAGTGGACTCACCAAAAGTAGTCTTCAATCGAATCGATAGCCACGTAGACGAGGAGGATGGATAGGAGCTCCAGTCACTATATGGTTAGATCATGGAAAAGAGTATGTGTTAGTAATTGGAATGTACTAAGTATACGGGGTGCAATGCAATAAAGAACATATGCAATAATTAAGCAATATGCATATTTGTAATCAATAGATATTAGACCAATATGTCATAAATGCTCAATACCTTAGTCAAACTATGCATGAGGAATCATTAAATCAATAACAAATCATACATAGACAGGAAGGGACCATAACTAACATATAAGACCAAGTGATCTACTACTTGGAATCTAGATGTTCACTCCACACTAGACTAGGGGTGGTCTACATTGCCAGGGCAAACCAAACACTCACCTTACGGGAACTTCCCCATTTCAGAAAGTGCTTCATAAACTCCTTACAGGAACACTACCCTTTTTGGTCAATTTATGATAATAACCTCATGGGAAATAAAGCGATTGTTGCCAAGAGATAGACCTAACTAAGGTAAGGGTCGAACCCGAGGGAATATTGTAGACTTAGAAGAATTGAATTAATCCAATGTAAGTGATTAACTAACTTATGTCCCTAAAGGGGGGTTGTGGTAACAAGTAGAAAAATAAACCTAACTAACACAAGAGTTTAAATAATATGGAGAGAAACTATGGTATTGTGTTCCCCATGATTCCTTAACTTAGTATCGTCGGATAGCCTAATTCTTTTCTAGTGTGTAGAATGCAGGATGGTAAGTTAAGCTCACCAAACCCTTTGGTCCAGGCGAGAGGCAAATTTTACTATGTGGCGTCCCATCTCTGCAATTTGAAATTACTAAACCTTACCTATTAGTCCCATTACAACCTCCCCTTAGCCCAGTTCGATTGATTAGATGAGAATACATCAATTGAATCGTGTTAATTAATCATTTTCCCTATTCATTACTACCTTGGTCTAGCTAGTAATGCTAGATGAGTTCTAATATTGACCACCACGAGAAAACAAGCAAAACGAAGAGAGTTGATTAATACATGCATGCACACTTTTCAAGAATTATGAATTATCTGGTTTTACATTGTTAGTTTTTCATAGTTCCCACAAACCTAGTAATGGATTTATCTACTCATGATTTGTATAGATGCAAGAATTATAAATTTGAATAACATAATAGAGCACTTACACAAGTGAATTAAGTACAAGCAAATCTAAGCTTCAATGAGAATCACAAGATTATAAGATCAAATCAAAGTACAAGTGTTTCTCAAAACTCTCCAATGTTTTCTCTACTCAATCTTCCTATATTTTTATTAACTGGTTGAACTCCACATGAAAATAACCTAAAATCCTATTAATAATGTTTAAAATACAAGTCCTAAACAAAATAGAACAACTGGGTCGGCATACTTTACTAACTACTTTACGAGTTGCATTGTGTTCCACAGCCCCTAATCGAGCTTTCTTACATTGTTACTGCAAAATTGGACTTGTGTTCTTTGATACCCCTCTATGGCCCATAAAGTATTCTACGACCCATAGGATGTTTTACCTGATAAATCTTCAAAAATTCCTCCTTCTTTGATCCTCATAGCACAAGACACGATCCACGACTCATAAACTAGTTTACGACCCATTTGCATATCCGTAGAACAAACTTCAGAAAATCAACCCCTCACTGGAATTGTCTACAGGACTTCCTTCACGGCTTGTAGAATTCTTTATGGCTCATAAAGGGTCTCATATATCACCAAAAATAGCACTTTTGTATAATCCTCCCAAAATCAAAGCCAACCCTAGAATCTTGCAAATAAAACTCAAAAATAAATAAAATCAACTAACATTGCATTTAGAACACAAAAATTCCAAGTTTTAAGCATCAAAAGTGTTGTATTTTAACATCACATCAACACCTTCAACTTAAAATTATTGCTTATGATCATGTGATGGACTCAATTTATATAAGTAGTACAGTAACACATAGACCTCAACCTAATGGCATACATCACATCAAACTTAAGCACAAATACCCACACCTGTTTTTAAAATGGAAAAAATAGCCATCCAGCAAACCAATATAGATTAATGAATGCGACAACATAACTATAATAAGTGAGGTACTACCAACAAGCCACAATAACTGAATAAGTCTAATGCTAGCACTGCAACGGAAGTGCCCTCACAGAAAGAACTCCCCTATTTCACTGTCAATGATGTGTTCATGTATAACCTTGGGACTATGCAAAATCCCTCACTCTCATAAAAGATATTCATATATCATGCCCAATACCATAGTTATTCCTCTATACTCACGACTAAGACCTCTAACTACTTGGACAAGAATCACTTTAGGACTTTACAGGCTTGTAACGTAGGCTTTGGGGGCTTTGTTGTGATATTTTCTACATATAGTGACTAAAGACCCTCCTTGACACTCCATTTTTCTACATTTTTGCCCTATCAACCCTGTTAGTTTTCATTCATTCTCCCTTTTCTCCTATTTCAAGCTTTTCTGGGTGCTTTCTTTCCAATTTTTAGTTTTTTGTCTTGATTTTACACTTCATTCCTCTTCTTTTTAGTTCATAACTAAGGCTTCACTTATTATTGATGATTTTTCTCCTTTTTCCTTGTATCACTAACTTTCTGCCCTTATTTTGTGCTTCACCCTTACACTAGCCACCTTCAACTTAGGCTTTTGGCCTAAGTTGAGGTGCACATTATCTATTCTCAGAACCAGGGCCACTTTTGGTAGCCACCCTCAACATAGGTTTTTAACCTCAGTCAAGGTGCACAATGTTCAAGGAAGGAATTAGGTCAATTTCAGGATTTTACAACTAACAAGGCTATTTCACTTAGGGTTTTACAAGAAATAGGTCTATGTCAGGCTCAAAATTTAGGATCAAGTGATATTCTACAAATTTGGTTAGTCATTTAGGCTATGTGGGATTTTAAGAAAAATGGCCTAAGATCCTTGCCTAATCCTATTAATCTACATTCTAAATTAGAGTAACACGACAAGTTCTGAATTATCATAGGAGACATAAATTTAGCAAATATGCTCATACTCACATGGCACTGATTATATTATCAACAAGAGACTCTCAGATCATGCTTTTTATCTTAATTTACCCTCACTTATCAAAAAAAAGCATTGTAAACATACTTAAACAAGGATGGTTGTTACATAGAGTAACTAATAAAAATTTGGTGGGTATCATTTTTCACAGAAAACCTCAAAACATACATATGCAACAGATATCAGTACTATATGCTACAAATACTACCTAAACATCCTAAACATGTTGTTTCAACAAAAAAATATATGTCTATGTGGGAAAAGAACATAGGAAAGAAAACCCCAAGATTCAAAAATTGGGGTAGTTATGGATCCAGGCTACTCAGACTTCACTGAGGCCCATAATGACCCATATCCCACTGAAAAAGAGGTGAATTGTCCTTAATGAACAGAATCAAACCAAAATAAAGTATTGGGGTCAAAAAGACATACCTGGGCACCAAAGCATTAGTGTGTACCTTGGGTTGCCTCCCAAGAAGCACTTGAGTTATAGTTGCGGCATGACTTGAACAACTTGATCACTCAAACTTCACCAAGTGCCCAACCTCATTCTTCAAATCAGTTGGCCTCTTCATAGACTGACAGATATTGAAGATGACTTCTTTATTGTTCAATCTAAACTTGAGTTGACCAGCTTTCATATTCACTATTGTTCGACTAGTAGCTAGGAGTAGTCTTCCATAGATGATTAGGATGTCAAAAGTCGACTTTGCAATCTAGGATCACAAAGTTTGTGGGGAATATAAACTTTTCAACCTTAAAAAGCACATCATAGAGTATCCCCACATCTTCTTCCCCATGCGATCAGCCATCACCAACCGCATGCTCATCGCAGTAGGGGCTTCTGATCCTTGCTTCTTGATGACCGCAAGGGGAATCAGGTTAATGCTAGAACCTATATCACATAATTCTCTTTCAAACTCCATATCTCCAATGGTGTAGGGTAGGGTAAAAGCATCGAGATCTCCTCGCTTTTGGACCAAAGACATAGTAGCAATTGCACTGTAAGGTTGAAACTCTTAGGAGAGATCTTGACTCATAGTACGCTTCTTCATAACCAGGTCCTTCATATACTTTGCATACCCTGGCATCTTCTCCAATGCATCTATAAGAGGGATGTTGATGGAGAGTTATTTCATCATGGAGAGAAAGTGGTTGAACTTGCCTTCCTCCACCCTCATTTTAATTCTTTTTGGGAAAGGAGGAGGAACCTTCAACTTTTTTGGTGCATCAACAGCTTTGCTCACCCCCTCCTTGGCATGATCATCTCTAGTATCTGCATCCTCAACTATAACTGTCTCCTCTCGAACATTGTCCTCATCAACTGACATAAGGGGATTAATGGTGCTCTTGCCACCACAAGTAGTGACCACTATGCACAGCTCTTCATTCTTAGAATTTTGAACTATGTTGCTAGTCAGTGTATCCCTCTGATGCTGACTAAGTTGAGTCGACGCTTCACTGAACTATTGCTCAAGTTGTTTGATGGCCATAGAATGAGACTTGATTTTCTAATTTATACTGGAGATCTCAGATTTCATCCCCCTCAGAGTCTCATCCTGGGTCTCAGCTTTCTTCAATAGGAGATCAAACATCTCCTCAACTCTTGAGCTAGTCACACCTGTGTTGTGGTTGTGTGATAGCACTAAGGACCATTTCTGTAACCATCTCAGTGGCTCCAATCTGCTTCTCTTTCTTGGCCTTAATTCGTATCATAATATTCTCTGCGGTTGTCTTTAAAGCTCTATGTTGATTGAAGTTCCGACCTTAGTTTCCTTGACCTTGGCACTAATTATCATGATTGGAGACTTGGGCATTAGTCTGGAAACCCCACATGTGACCAGCAATAAAACTAGTGTCATGCACGTAGAGGATGATTAACAACTGCATTGACTCTCTCCTGATTTTGCTTCATTATCAAACTTTGCTAGCTAAATGGAGATGAGGCTCGACGTCAAATTTGTCCAAGTTAGGTTATGAATCAATTCAGTGTTAAGGGTGTAACTTTAGCCCATATTTTAGCATCACAAATGGCCTATATTTTCAGCCCAATAATAATTGAGAAAGGGCCCAAGTACAACAAAACTCACTTGCTCAGTTGGGTCAAAACTAACTAAAAGAAATGAAACAAAATAGGCAGCAAAGGCCCAACCAATTTGAACCCAATAAGGCCCAAGTGACAGGGGAAAATGGTACTTTGATTTCTTGATAAAATAAGGCTTAAAATGATAAAGTTAAGTCGGCCAAGTACTCCTTTAAAAGGGGCTTAAAATCAGCTCAATCAAGCCATTCAACTTGAATAAAAAACTCAAATTTTCTTAAGGCTTTCTCTCTACACTTCTTAACTTTGTAAAGCAGCGAAAAAGAGATTTTTTGGTTCTTAACGAGGCCCTCAACCTTGAAGGTAAAGGTAAGTGATTATAGTTGTGTGTTTAGCATGGTTTTCTTATGCAAAACAAGAGACTATGTTGGTTATGTGTATGCTGAAATTGTTGGATAGCATGTGTTCCAAAATTTGTTGTACATTTTTCTTGTTTATTTGGAAGCTTTTCTCTTTTTGATTGGATTGATTATGAAGGGAGGCTATTGTTATTAATAAGTATTGGCTCTATAATGATACATAAATGCTTTTGCACCAATTTTGAAGTCCTCGAAAGTAAGTTCTTGTGTGATATCGTAATTGTGCTCGTAATAGGAACTTGTGGGCTAATTGATTGGGGGCTATGGTCTCACGTCATCCACTTATTTTGAGGAATGTTTTTGAAATATTTTAGGACTTTTTGTATGTATAAATGTTGTGGGAACAGTTTTGTTAAAGTTGGTAAAGTTTTGGAATCGTCGACGTCGTAATGTAGTGAAGGAATGTAACTTTATGCCGCCTATTTGTATGTTGCATAGAATTGTTATGTCTTGTGCTTTGTGGGCTGTTGTAAGGCTGTTATGGCACTAAAATAGGATTCACATGATATTTAAATGATAATGTGTATTGGAAAATAAGATTAGGGGGGAAAGGTTGAAAGAATACGCTCGGGTTTATAATTATCTGCTTGCTGCCCGTATACTGTTTTTATGAGAGTGGACTGCAAAAATGTATCTATTAGCTGCTAATGCTAATTTTATCACCTACTATGTTGTAGATAAATATTTCGAGGAAGGGAAGGTTATCTCGAGGTAATAGTGAGGTCATACAGCGAGGTATGTAAGGCTACTTGATTTCGTATTATTTGGCATGAAACATAGATCCCTCCTTGGCACATAAAAGGCACTTACCAACTCCGACACAACTATTAAACGTGTCTCCACTCTTTCACAAGTTCATATGCTCTCATACATAATCACCTTTAAATCTGCATACATACTTGGATACCAAGATACACGAGTTCGTTCTACTAAATAAAGTTCATGTGTTGTTCTACCTCCTATGCATTTCATTATTTATGTAACCTACTCCTTTCATTATGGTGTTGTCTTTTGTAATTATTTACATGTCATATGATGTATCTACAGTCCTACAACTCTAATATTACAACCACCAAAAGAATCATCTCAAAGGTAACCGAAAGACAAAGTAAAGTATATTGCTTATTGATGGGAGGTAACCCGAGGGGTGGAAGAATCACCTAGCCAGGGTCGATCCTATCACGGTGAGTAGCCCGAGGGGTTAAAGGAAAAGCCTAGGCAGGGACGATCCCGATATAGATTTACCACTGATCAGCTGGTCATTTGTAATATGTTGTGTACAGATTATACAGTAAAGGTAAAGTAATAAAAAGAACATAAAGAACATGATCCTACAGTATAACTAAAGGTGGTCTGTTATCCTACACTAGTGCATAGATTCATTTAAGTTTTTACTTCATATACAGTATTTTCTGCCTTACATATTCAGTACATTATCTCGTGCTGACGTCCCTTACGAGGGACCTGCCTTTAATGCTGCAGGTACAGGTGCTAGTAGCTCTCTCCAGTAGGAGTACAGGATATCCAGCTACTGTTACCAAGCTCCAGGTTGCTTCGGAGCTTTGTGTGCCTAGAGCTTATAGTTTTGTACTGTGTAGTTAGTCAAGGCGGAGCCTGTCCCAACCCTTATCATATACTCTTTCTTATCTAGAGGCTTTATAGACTATGTGAATTAAAGTGTGGTCATGTCTCATACCTCAAACAACGTGGCCCCAACGGCCTAGCCATATGCATTTCTTTTTAGCTTGTTATTACTGTTTACTTTGTTAAAGGCATGTTGAATGTAAAAAAGTTCCTTATCATATGTATAGAAAGCGCATAGATATAGGTTGGTTCTCCCGAGCCTTATCGGCAACGGGTTTCAGTCCGCCTTAATGGGACTTTGGGCGTGACACTTATGGTCTAGGACACTCCTCAAGCACTTAGTGAACCTCTCGCATGTAGTACTGATCATGTCACTAGGAAGTTGTTCAAAGTTGTTGATTTGATCTTACAACTTTATCTTCTTCAATTTAAAGAAGTACCTCTCCAAAAAGGCCTTCTGCAATTCCACCAAATTGGTGATCAAACTCTATGGGAGTTCAGATAGCTATAGTGTTGCATTACCTGTGAGAGATAATGGGAAGACACGAAGTCCAACTGTATCCAGAAAGATTTTATGTCCCCATCATACTCTTGCAGGCAAATGCAACGTTGTGTAGATGGCTATGAGGATCCTCTAATGGTTGGCCCGCAAACAACCAACTGTTCTACAACATATGAAGCAACCCATCGAAACCATGAACTTTGTATCAACCTATAGTAGTTATAACATAATTGTTAGACCCCGTAACCACCTAACGGTCAATTATTAATTCGGGAAAAATTGTTGGGATTGAGGCGTATTTTTAATTTAATTAACTTATGATGCGGGAGTATGGAATTAAGTGAATTTGGAGGATAAAAATTTAATTGAAGACGGAAGTC
>JAOTQR010115110.1:11027-25062 GCA_025774065.1 Solanum ossicruentum | reverse complement strand
ATCATGTGTTGGATAGTTTTTCTCATATGGTCGTAGCTATCTAGATGCATAAGTAATTACCCTACCATGTTGTGTCAGTGCACATCCTAAGCCAACTCCTGAAGCATCACAATACACTGCATACCCCTCAGTACCTTCGGGAAGTACTAGCACAGGTGCATAAGTTATCTTATTTTTCAGCTCCTAGAAGCTCCTTTCACACGCATCATTCCATTGGAACTTAGTTGCCTTGTGTGTCAGCTTTGTTAGGGGTGCAGAAATAGAAGAAAAACCTTCAATAAACCTCCTGTAATAACCTACCAAGCCTAGGAAGCTCCAAACATCAGTCGATGTTGGTGGTCTTGGCCAATCTTTCACAGCTTATATCTTTTCTGAATCAACCCTTATTCCCTCATCAGACACAATATGACCCAAGAATGCCACTGATATTAGCCAAAATTCACATTTAGAAAACTTGGCATACAACTATCGATCACGAAGAGTCTGTAACACCTAGGCTTAGGTCGTGACACATAAGGGTTAGTATTTCTCCTTGGGGTGCTCCTGTCCTATTCGCACATAAGAAAGATGGGTCTCACAGAATGAGTATAGACAATTGACAACTGAACAAGGACACAATAAAGAATAAGTATCCTCTCCCTAGGATAAATGATCTGTTTGACCAACTTCAAGGTGCCACTTGCTTCTCCAAAATAGACCTCAGATCGGGTTACCATCAGCTGAAAGTGAGGGAATGTGATATCCCAAAGATAACCTTTAGCACAAGGTATGGCCATTTTGAGTTACTTGGTCATGTCATTTGGTTTGACTAATGCACCTGCAGCCATCATAAACATGATGAACAAAGTATTCCGACCATATCTTGACATGTTCATAATTGTATTTATTGATGACATCCTGGTATATTCTAAGGATAAAGAAGAGCATGCCAATCATCTTAAAGTGATTTTACAAACTCTCAAAGACCATGAATTATATGCAAAGTTTTTGAAGTGTGGGTTCTGGCTCAAGTCAGTAGCCTTTTTAGGTCATGTTATCTCATGGGATAATATTTGAGTGGATGCCCAGAAGATTAAAACAGTTAAGAACTGGCCCAGACCAACCTGTCCAACTAACATAAGGGGTTTCTTTGAGTTGGCAAGCTACTATCACATGTTTGCCGATGGGTTTCCTGTCATGACCTAAGCCTAAGGCCTAGATATGATATGGTACATGGGGAACCCGAATGGACCCTAAGAAAGCCTTTTAACATATCATCATACATCCTTGGTCGTGAAAGTAATTAAATAACAAAGAACGAGTAGAAATAAGGGAACACGGGCTAAGGGACATCTTTCATATCATAAAACATCATAGAATCAAATAGAGTCAAGGCTCATAACATCATTACATAACTTGTCCAACAACACCTCTAAACATAGAACTTAGCAGGGGCTAAGACAAGCAACCGGGCTCACTCTCATAGTCAAGCATACCATAAAGAATAAAAAGTCTATAGATAACATAATTCAAGAGAAGTATGTCCTTGAAGTTGAGGACTCACGAACTTACTTGGAGAGATATTGCATTAGCCACGTGGAATAGGAGGATGATTAAGTGGGGCTCCAGTTTGTACATGGTAACATCATGTAGGTATAGAGTATGCATTAGTACGTTTGAATATACTTAGTATGTATGATGCAATGCAACAATAGATAGGTAACATAGTCAAAATACATAATTAGGCAATAGATGAACATATAAGAATATGACATGCATGAATGATACATGAACCAATCATGCTTATATATAGAACTTATTACATGTGTAGGAATAGACCATCATCATACACCAAGCAACTTAGTACTTCGAATCTAAGGTAGACCACCCCTTAGAAGTGATTGAGGTACCAACCCCTCAATTGGTTGATGGCTTACCACCCCCATTTAAGGCGATTGAGGTACCAACCCCCCAAGTGGATGATGGCTTACCACCCCCATCCTAGGCGATTGAGGTACCAACAACTCAATTGTTTGATGGCTTACCACCCCCATCTTGGGTGATTGAGGTACCAACCCCTTAATTGGCTGATGGCTTGCCACCCCCATCCTAGGTGATTAAGGCATAACCCCTTAATTAGCTATGATCAGCTCACAACACAATAGATATTTTTCATAAAATCAACATATTCATATCACCCTTTCATCATCATAAAGTCACATAACTCAAATGCCAAACATTAGCCTTCAACAACTCATGATACATTTAGTGGACATTTCATCAAACACTTGGTAGGTGTATAATGCTAGTGCAAAACCATGCAATTCAAGAGTGAAATCTTACAAGTAAATTCAATGTAAGTCTATCTACCAACACTTGCTAGTACCCTCATGCAATATACATCAAAAAAATCCTTCATCAAATCTCAAGATAGATCTAAGATTTATAGTTCAAAACATGCATAAACAGTCACACTTTTACAAAACCCTAGCATAGTTCATGGTCAAATTCATAAGAAAAGACCCATAAGTAAAATCAACTTAGAAACATGTAATTTAATTAAAAAAGGAAGCTTGGGCACCATGGGTGAAAGGACCCAATGGTTGAAACCCACATACCTTAACTTTGGATAATTACTTGATAAAGATTGAAAATAGAGACTTGAAGCTTAACTGAAATCCTTAAGATCCGGATGAGTTTTGGGACTTGAAATTTGGGGTGAAATATTTGTCTAAGTGTTTGAGGAAGTATTTGGGTATGTCTTGTATGATATGAAAGTAAAATATGCTAAGTATAAGTACTTTCACGCATGGAAAGACTTAGGTCGAAGACCCATAAGTCTTGGATTGAAATAAAATAACTGGCACAAAAATAAACTGAGGCGCGCCCAAGGCGCGTCGCACCAGGGGCACGAAAACCTTACTGGAATTCAATTTTTGGGAAATTAAAATTGTGATTCGATTGCTCTAAAATTAGTGTTAGACCTATTTTCCACTCAAGTTTCCCCTTGATCAAGAATATAAAGCTGGATTTTCGATATCATGCAAGGATTTTAAGATATATAGAAATTACAATTTCAGACACTTCTGAGGCACATTTTTGGTCACTTTTTGGGGTTATTTCAATATCCACCCATTGGGAACATTCGTCCCCGAATGTCAAAGAAACATATATAAAAAGAGTAATCTTGAAGAAATCATCCCCAACAAGAATGCAACAATACACTTAAACACCATTTTCGAAAATCTCAACTTAAGTATTAAAATCACCATGAATTTTGTCAATATAAACATGAATGCATGCAAATGACATAGGGGCGGAAACATAAGACATGAAATCACATAGAAGACTTAGAATTAGTACCTTAGGCTTAAGTCGAATGGAAAAGATAGGGTTATTGCTTTTGCATGTCTGCTTCGGCCTCCCATGGACCACTTTCGACTTGTTGATTCCTCCAAAGGACAACTGAAGCAACATCCTTGTTCCTCAACCTCTTCACTTGTCTATCCAAGATCTTTACTAGAACTTCTTCATAAGTCAAGTTGTCTTCAACAACACCAACAACATTGGTACAATAGCATTTGGATCACCCACACATTTCCTCAACATGGATACATGAAACACCGAATGAACCAAATCCATTTCAGTATGCAATTTCAACTCATAGGCCACCTTACCAATCCTCCTAAACACCCTATAAGGACCCACAAATCTTGGAATTAGTTTACCCTTCTTACCAAAATGAACCACACCCTTCATGGGTGACACATTTAAGTAGACCCAATCACCGACTTTAAATTCAAGCTCTTTTCTCCTCACATCGGTATAGGACTTTTGATGACTTTGGGCTATTTTCAACCTTTCTCTAATTAACCTGTCCTTCTCCATAGCCTCCATAATCATATCCGAACCCAACAAAGCCATTTCGTCTACTTCAAATCACCCAACCAGTGATCTACAATGTCTACCATAGGGGCCTCAAAAGGAGCCGTACCAATGCTAGAATGATAGCTATTATTATAAGCAAATTCAATCAATGGAAGATGATCATCCCAACTACCCTTAAACTCCAAAATACGAGCCCTAAGCATATCCTCAAGAGCTTGGATAGTTCTTTTGGCTTGGGCATCCATTTGAGGGTGAAAGGTCGTACTAGCTTTACCTTGGTTCCAAGAACTCTTTGGAAGGACCCTAAAAATGTGAAGTGAATTGAACATCACGATTCGATATGATGGACAAAGGCACATGCAATCTCACCAACTCATGAATGTACAATTTAGCATAGTCTTCGTCCCTATAAGTAGTCTTAACTAGTAGGAAATATGTCGACATTGTCATTCTATCAACCATAACCCAAATAGAATCAAAACCCTTTCTAGCCTTAGGCGATCCAACCACAAAATCCATGTTAATTTCCTCCCACTTCCAAGTAGGAATCTCTATGTCTTGGGTTAGGCCACCCGACCTTTGGTGTTTGGTTTGACTTGTTGGCAACTATGACAACCAAATACAAATTTGGCAATGTCTTTCTTCATATCACCCCACCAAAACACATCCCTCAAATCTCTATACATCTTGGTAGAACCGGGGTAGATAGAATTAGAATAATTATGAGCCTTTCATCAAGAATCTTATTTCTCAAATCATTAACAGAAGGCACACACAACCTACCTTGGTACCTAAGGGCACCATCTCCCCCTTGGGAGAAAGCCTAAACCTTGCCTTCTCTCACCTAGGCCTTCAATTCTAACAAGGAGGGATCAAGATCTTGCTTTGTTTTTACCACATCAACAAGGAAGATTTTGAGCCATCAACAACATAATAGCACCATTATCAACCTTTTGCAACCTAACCCCCAATCTAGCCAACTGGTAGACCTCCCTTGCCATCTTTTTGCCCCACAATCAACATGAGCTACGCTACCCATAGACACTATACTCAAAGCATCCACCACAATATTAGCTTTACTAGGATGATAATGCATACTCATATCATAATCCTTAAGAAGCTCTAACCACCTTCGTTGCCTCAAGTTGAGATCATTTTGAGTGAACACATATTGGAGACTCTTATGATCCTTGAGCACATCAACATGCACCCAATACAAATAAGTATGCAAAATTTCAAGGCAAAAATCATGGTGGCCAATTCAAGATCATGGTAGGATAATTCGTTTCATGCATTTTGAGTTTCCTAGAACCATAGGCTATTACCTTACCATTTTGCATCAAAACACAACCCAAACCAATCTAGTAGGCATCAAAATAAACAACAAACCCTTCCAACCCTTCTGGTAGAGACAAGATAGGAGCGGAGAAAAGCTTATCCTTCAAGGTTTGGAAACTCTTTTCACACTCCTCGGTCCATAAAAACTTAGCTTTCTTTTGGCTCAACTTAGTCATGGGAGAAGCAATAGAAGAGAACCCATTCACAAATCCGCTAAGCCCAAGAAGCTTCTAATGTTCAATGGAGTCAATGGTCTAGGAAAATTTCTAATCAAATTTGTCTTTTTAGGATCTGCCTTAATATTATCCCCCAACACCACATAACCTAGAAAGGAAACCTCTATCAACCAAAATTTACACTTCTATTATTCAACATACAACTTGTCTTCCCTCAATCTTTGTAATACTACCTTCAAATGACCCACATGCACCTCCTTACTATGCGAGCAGATCAAGATATCATTAATGAAAACTACAACAAACAAATCAAGGTAAGGTTTAAAGACCCTATTCATAAGATCCATGAAGATAGCTGGTGCATTGTTCAACCCAAAAGACATAACAACAAACTCATAATGCCCATACCTAGTCCGGAAAGTTGTCTTGGGAATGTCACACTCCCTCACCTTCACTTGATGATAATTAGATCGAAGATCAATCTTAGAGAAGTGGCTAGCCCCTTGAAGTTGGTCAAACAAATCATCAATCCTTGGTATAGGATACTTATTCTTTATGGTGACCTTATTAAGTTGTCGATAGTCAATACACATTCTAAGAGACCCATCCTTCTTCTTCACAACCAACACCAGTGCACCCCAAGGTGATTTTCTAGGCCTAATAAAACCCTTCTCTAATAAGTCCCTCAATTGCTCCTTCAACTACTTTAACTTTGCCAAGGCCACAAGGTAAGGAGGAGTAGAAATGGATTGAGTATTGGGAAGGAGGTCTATACCAAAATCTATTTCCCTTTCGGGAGGAACATCGAGAAGGTCATTTGGAAAGGCATCAAGGAACTTGTTAACCACTAGAATTGACTCTATGGGAAGGACTTTGGACTCAACATCCCTAACCCTCATAACTTTTGGGCCTTAATGCAAGAGATAGACCTACACTTTACCACCACATCATGATTCTCCCACTCAAGGAAGGTTCATTTGGAAATTGGAATTTGACCCTATGGGTTCTACAATCAATAAAGGCATAATATGCATGAAGCCAATCCATCCCAAGAATGATATCAAAATCAACCATATCTAACTCAGCAAGATCACAGGGCCACATTTTATTCAAGATGCAAACGAGACAATTTCTATAGACCTTTCTAGCAACAATAGATGCACCAATGGAAGTGGATATCTCATAAGACTTACACAACAATTCTGGCTCAACATGAAACTTTTTGGCAATAAGAGTAACAAAAGAAACGGTATCACATGGGTCTATAAATGCATACACATCAAAATCAAAGACTTTTAACATACCAATGATGATTTGGACACTTGATCAACCCCTTGCCTCCTAGGTAGAGCATAAAACCGATTGTGCCTTGGGGTACCACGTTTTTGGCTTCCTCTATCCAAAGGAATCGATTTAGTACCCTGAACTTGAGAATGAACATCCTTACCCTTATTGCGATTTCATGGACAATCAATCATCTTGTGGCCTACTTCCTTATAACCAAAACAAGTATTAGTATCCCTCAAGCATGGGCCACTATGGCCCCTACCACACTTTGGACACACGAGTCTAGGCATCACACCACCACCCTCTTGAGGTCTTTGGTAGTCATTGGAAAATCTCCCACTAGGAGCATGTAAAGATCCTTGGCCTTGATGAAACCAGCCACCTTTGTGATTTTGGAACTTGCCATCAAAATCGGCCCACTTCGCCTCATGACGCCTTCTCTTCCTTAATTTCTCCCCCTTCAATTCTTCGGCATAAGTCATCAAGAGGGACAAATCCATGTCACTAATCAACATAGTGGTACAACATTCTTCAGTCACCAAATCATATATACCCATCACAAACTTATTCATTCTAGACCTCAAGTGGTCAACCAAGTGTGGAGCATATTTTGAGAGTTAGTTGAACTTGAGGGAATACTCCCTCACACTCATAGATATTTGCTTCAAGTTCATGAAATAGAAAAAGTAGGCTTCCCTAAGCTCAAGAGGAAAGAACCAGTTGAGGAAAGCCAACTTAAACTCCTCTTGTAAAATCACATTGTTGTTCCCATTCTCCTTCTTCCATTAAGTGTTCCATATTTGGGCCACCCCCTTGAGTAGGTAAGTCGCCAACTCTACCATCTTGTCATGATCTAAGCCTAGGACCTAGATGTAACCAGCGAATAGAGAACCCGAAGGAATCCCAAACAAGCCTCATAGCATATCATTACACATCTTTGGTCGCGGAAGCTAGATAGTTCATCATAAGAAACATAAACAAGGGGAAATTGGGACTATGGGAGAGAGACTCATATTTAAATAGCTTGAATAACATAAGTGAGTCAAAGCTCAAGCATAATACATACCTTTTCCAACACCTTTAACATAGAACTTAGCGCGGGCCAAGACAAGCAACCGGGCTCACCCTCATAGTCAAAGTATACAAAAAAGGAAAGATAGTCTTTATGACATAGAATAAGAACATAGATATTGCCCACGGATATGAGGACTTACCAACTAGCTTGAATGGATGCCATTAGCCATATAGAGGAGGATGATGACCAAATGGAGCACCAGTTCTTACATGATAACATCATTAGGCATAGAATATGCGTTAGTACGTTTAAATGTACTAAGCATGTAGGATGCAATACAACAATAGATAGGCAACATAGTCGAAATGCATAAACATAAATAATGGATAGCATAGCAACAATATGACATATATGAATGATGCTTGAAGAAAAATCATGCTTATAAAAATCATAATATATAAGTAGAAAGAGACCATCCTTTGGCTAATTGGTTATTAAAATACACCACCAACCTCTAAGACGATTGAGGTATCAACCCCACAATTTGGTTAATGAGGTATCAACACCTCAATTTGGTTAATGAGGTATCATACCCTCAATTTGGTTAATGAACATCATTCTTTTTATCATAGTGGTCAAGGCGTTGTGCCCCCTCATCAAGGCATGGTCATCTTATAATAATATAGATAATTGTCATAAACATAGCTCATATAAATATTTATTTCATCATCATAAAGTCATTCAACTCATAGGACATGCATTGGACTTTCAATTCCTGAAGAAACCATATCCAGACATTTTATCAAATACTTGGAGGGTGTGTAATGGGGGTACAAAACCATATAATTTATAGGTTAAATCATGCAATTAAATCCATTGTAAAAACATCAATCAACACCCTGCAACACACTCAAGCCATACACATCAAAATCCCTCATCAAATCTTACAGTATATCCAAGATTTATAGCTCAAAACATAGAAAAACTGTCACAACTTTACATAGCTTTAACATAGTTCATAGTCATGTTCATATTAGCAAACCCATTAGTAAAATCAACTTTAAATCATGCAAATTGAGTTAAAAGGAGATTAGGGGGCCATGGTGGAAGGACACAACGGTTAAAACCTACATACCTTAGCTTTGAGGAAACTCTTGGTGAAGATTGGATATGGAGACTTGAAGATTAAAGGAGAACCTTGTAATCCGGATGAGGGTTTGAGTCTTGAATCTTGAGAGAAGTATACTACTAAGAGTTTTTGTGAGTATTGGGAAATGTCTTGGGTGATATGAGGGTAAAATAATGCTAAGTATAGGTGTTTTCTCATGTGAGAAGGCTTAGGCCCAATACTTAAAAGTCTTGGACAAAAAATTAAAATCTGGACCGAAAATGCGCCCCAAATGCGGATCAACACTATTTTTGTCAAACCTTGAAATATTGAAATTTGCTACGGTTGCTCTAAGATCAGGGTTAGACCCCTTTTCTCCTAAATTTGGCCCCCTGAACAGGAATATGAAGTTGAATTTTTAAAATAGTGCACAGATTTTGTGATATAAGGAATTTAATATCCGGGCACTTTCGAGGTACATTTTCGGGCACTTTTTGAGTCGTTTCAATATCTCCCCCTTGGGAGCATTTGTCCCTGAATGTAAAAGAAATGTACAAGAGAAGATTAATCACAAAGAGATCATTCCCAAAAAGAATGTAACAATATACTTTTAAAACACCATTTTCAAAACCTCAACTTAAGTGTCAAAATCGTCATGAACTTGTCAATATAAACATGAGTGCATGCAATGACATAGGGTCTGAAGTACAAGAATTGGAATCATAGAAAAGGGACTTGACATGTCATCATAAGCTTGAATAGAATGAAAAAAATATATATATTGTTTCTCCATGCCCACACCGGCTCCTCGAGAAACACATATGAATAGACGACTATTCCGAAGGGCCTTGATGAACAATACATCATCATCAATCAACTTCTCCACTCATCCATCCAACACCTTCACCGGGATCCCTTTCTAAGCCAACTTATCCTCCACCTCACCCATAACTTCAAAGAGTTCTATAGCACTAGATTCACCAACACATCTCCTCAACCTAGAAATGTGGAGAACTGAACAAACCATAATCATATCCCTAGGCAAATCCCATCCATATGCAATCTTACAAACTTCTTCTACACTCTAAAAGGATATCACAGCCATAACTCATTTGTCAACCTTAGCCACACCTATTCCACTTGTTGCCATGAACCACCATCTCCCCCTTGGGAGATAACCTCCACTCTACTATCTTTCCACCCAAAACTTCCAACTCTAATAGGACAGAATCAAGGCCTTACTTAATATAGACCTCCTTAACGAAAGAAGATTGGAACCACCAAGAACACTATACTACTATTCTCCACTTCCCTTAACCTAACTTCCAATCTATCCAACCGATTGACCCCACTAGTCCCCTCCTTGCCACCATTATACACACACAATAGACTACTTAAAGCATAAACCACAACACTAGACCTACCAGAGAAACTAATGCACACTCATACCATAATCCTTAAAGAATTCTAACCACCTTCTTGTTATCCACAATGCACACCTATCATATCTAGAAAACAACCTCTGATCCTCCTAGACTTGCACCACTACCCCCAAATAATTCACAAGCTCTAAATAAATCAATACTTCATTACTAGTGACCATTGCAAAGATACCAAGGTAGGAATTTAAGATCCTATTCTAGAGACCCTTAAACATACCAATGCATGAATCAACCAAACAACTCTACCAATCCTAATAATGCTCACTAGGGGACAAAGCTCAAACTAAAGATCAATCTTAGAGAAATGAATATCCCATTATAGTTGACCGATGGACCATCCTCAACCATCATATAACAACCTTACGGGTTCTACACTTATTTGAAACATGCTATGCAAGTAGCCCAAACTAAGCCAAGACCTCAAACAATCAAGCTAAGTTCATCCAAAATCATAAGACAAGACCCTATGCAATAAGAACATGGGGAAACCCTTAGATATCAATTGATCCTTAAGATAAGAATGGACCTACCTCTTTTGCTACCACTTGTCAACCCCATCCCCCCTCCCCTCCCCTCCCCTACTCAAAGACGGGTTCATTAGGGAGTCGGAATCTAACTCCACGGGCCCTAAAAATAGTGAAGGCATACCATATATGCCACTAATCCACCACAAGTATAACATCAAAACCACCACATCTAATTTAACCAAAGCACAAGACAAGACTTAAAGTAATAAGATCATGAAATAAGCCCCAAAAGCCTTACCCATCAACTATCGAACCACCAATGAAATAAACACCAACAATTCCATATAACAATTTGGGACATACAAGGAAACCACTAGTAACTATAAGTGCAATGGAAGAAATAGTGACATATCGAACCCAGAAATGCATACACATCCAAGTCAACGAAAACTTCAACTTACCGATGGCAACATAGGATGCCTCATTTTCCCTTCGCCTTTCTTGGAGAGCATAGAACTGATTGTGCCTTAGGGCACCACCCTGAGGATGAACATCTTCAACCTTACCTTGATTACAAGGACAATCCTTCCTCATATGCCCCTCTTCACCACAATGGAACAAGCATTGGTTCTTTTTAGCATGGTCCTCTATAAACCTTACCACATGTTGGACACATAACATCATCAATATCCTTAGGACTTTGGAACTTCCCTTCAAAACAGGCTCTTTTGTCCTCTTTACCCCTCATCTTTTCTTCCTCCAATTGCTCGGCATAAGTCATCAACCAAGACTAGTCCATGTTACTAATTAGCAAGGCGAACCGACATTCTTCACTCACCAAGTCAGAGACTCCCATGACAAACTTATTCATCCTAGATCTAGGATTGGCCACCAAGTGAGGAGCATACGTAGAAAGTTGGTTGAACTTAAGGGCATATTCCCTCATACTCATAGCACCTTATTTCAAGTTCATGAACTCCACCAATTTAGCTTCCCTAAGCTCAAGCAGGAAGAACCTATGAAGAAAGGCCACTTTGAACTCCTCCTATAGAACCACACTACCGTTTCCCCTCTCCCCCTTCCATTGATCATACCATATTTGGGCTACCCCTTTGAGTTGGTACGCCGCCAACTCCGCCTTTTCACTTGGTCCGACACCACGACAATCAAAATGTTGTAGACCTCATCAATGAACTCTTGTGGATCTTCATCTACCTTTGAATTCCCTTATACTAGCTCCCCAGGTAGTAGCATGAGGGGCTTGGGCCCCGTTGACTTGGTTGGCCATAACTTGGGCAAGCACTGCGAGAGCATCCCCGAACTCACCATTGGTGGGTTGCTCCTTGGGAGTTTGTACACTACTTCCTCAAGTGTTAGACATGATCTAGCATAGCAAAGAACACTCGTTAAGGGGAAAAACTCACTCCAACTCTATAGCACAACTTAGAACATGAAGAAGGGAAAATTTTCCTAAAACATCTCATAGCCTCCTACTTATAGTTGTGGTGTACAACACAACTATGAATAAGACTCTAATCGACGTAGCAAGTTGGACTCTGAGGATCTATAGACTTAGTGCTCTGATACCATCTTTGTCATGACCCAAGCCTAGGACCTAGACGTGACCAGCGAATAGAGAACCCGAAGGAACCCCAAACAAGCCTCATAGCATATCATCATACATCCTTGGTCATGGAAGCTAAATAGTTCTTTATAAGAAACATAAACAAGGGGAAATTAGGATTATGGGAGAGAGACTCATATTTAAATAGCTTGAATAACATAAGTGAATCAATGCTCAAGAATAATACATATCTTGTCCAACAACACCTCTAACATATAACTTAGCAGGGGTCAAGACAAGCAACCGGGCTAACCCTCATAGTCAAAGTATACCAAAAAGAAAAGATAGTTTTCTTACATAGCATAAGAACATAGATATTGCCCTCGGACATGAGGACTCACCAACTAGCTTGAATGGATGCCACTAGCCCTGTGGAGGAGGATGATGAATAAATGGAGCACCGGTTCCTATATGGTAACATTATGTAGGCATAGAGTATGCGTTAGTATATTTGAATATATTAAGTATGTAGGATGCAATGCAACAATAGATAGGCAACATAGTCGAAATGCATAAACATAGATAATGGATAGCATAGTACAATAAAATATGTATGAATGATGCTTGAAGTAAAATCATTCTTATATAAATCATAAAATATAAGTAGAAATAGACCATCCCTTGGCTAATTGGTTATTAACAGATACCACCCACCTCTAAGGCGATTGAGGTATCAACCTCACAATTTGGTTAATGAGGTATAAACCCTCAATTTGGTTAATGAGGTATCAACCCCTTAATTTGGTTAGTTAGGTATCAACCACTCAATTTGGTTAATTAGGTATCAACCTCTCAATTTGGTTAATGAACATCATCCCTTTTATCATAGTGGTCAAGGCGCACCCTCATCAAGGCATGATCATCTTAGAATAATATAGATAATTCTCATAAATATAGCTTATCTAAACATTAATTTCATCATCATAAAATCATTAAACTCATAAGACATGCATTGGACCTTCAAATCATCAAGAAACCATATCCGAACATTTTATCAAATACTTGGCGGGTGTGTAATCAGGTACAAAACCATGCAATTTATGGATGAAATCATGCAAGAAAATCCATTATAAAACCATCAATCAATACCTTATAACATCATCAAGCCATATATATCAAAACCCCTCCTCAAATATTACAATAGATCCAAGATTTATAGCTCAAAACATAGCAAAACAGTCACAACTTTACATAGTTTATAGTCATGTTCATACAAGTAAACCCATTAGTAAACTTGACTGTAAATCATGCAAATTGAGTTAAAAGGAGATTAGGGCACCATAGGTTAAAGGAACCAATGGATAAAACCTACATACCTTAGCTTTAAGGAAACTTTTGGTGAAGATTGGAGATGGAGACTTGAAGACTGAAGGAGAAACTTGAAATCTGGATGAGGTTTTGAGTCTTGAATCTTGAGAGAAATATAGGCCTACGGGTTTGAGTGAGTATTGGAAAATGTCTTGGGTATATGAGGGTGAAATAATGCTAAGTATAGGTGTTTTCTCATGTGGGAAGACTTAGGCTTAAGACTTAAAAGTCTTGGACCAAAAATTAAAAATTGGATAGAAAATACACTGGGGCGCATCACGCCCCAAATGCAAATCAACACTGTTATTGTCAAACTTTAAAATTTCGAAATTTGCTACGGTTGCTCTAAAATTGGGGTTAGATCCCTTTCCCCTTAAATTTGACCCCCTGAACAAGAATATGA